>APFE031250392.1:0-25180 GCA_000404065.3 Pinus taeda
GTATATGAATCTGAGTATGAAATTGAAAAGTTTTATCTGATCTGATAATACTGATTCACCCCCCCCTCTCAGTATTATTTCCAACACTCAAATGGCTTGAAAGTCACTTGAGGTTGCAGGGGCATCTCATCCCTTGGAGTAGGTGTCCCCATCCTTTGACACCAGTCACATTGGCTGATATATCACCTTACATCTTGATGAAGAGTGGGCCAATAGTAACCTGCTTGTAGAATTTTGAAGGCAGTCCTCTTTGTTGCAAAATAGCCCCCACAGGACCCATCATGACAGGTTAGGAGAATGTAAAAAAATTCCTCCTCCCTAACACATCTTCTCAAAACCTGATCTGGGCCAAGTTTGAAAAGATTGCCCCCAATCCAAGTGAAAGGGGCACTTTTCCTCACGATCTTGCTCTTCTCTTTTGAGGACAGGTGTGGCGGGAACTATGTGGAAACCAAGTAATTTTCTATATCAGCAAACCATGGAGAGAGTACTGAGATAGAAAATAGGTGTTCATCTGACATTTGATCATCCACCATTCCTTCTTCAACTGTAGGCAGATCTATTCTAGACAAAAAATCAGCAACAATATTTTCCTTACCCGGCTCATCAACAATGGTTAAATCAAATTGCTGCAATAAAAGAAACCATCTAATAATGCGAGCATTTACATCTGGTTTGTTCATTAAATACCTAATTGTAGCATGATCAGTGTGTACAAATGTTTGATAGCCAGTGATGTAGTGTCTGAATTTATTTAGGGAATGGATTATAGCTAGGAGCTCCTTTTCGGTTACAGTGTGGTTTAATTCTACCTTCGAAAAGTTTTTACTTACAAAATATATGGCATAAGGCAACTTCTCATCAACTTGCCCTAAGGCTACTCCTATCAATTTGTTCGAGGCATCTGTATGAATGTGGAAAGTTAGGACCCAGTTTGGACCTCTCAAAATTGGGGCAGTCACCAGTTTACTTTTCAAGGTATCTAGAGCTTCTCGACAGTTGTCAGTCCATATGAACTTAGCATCTTTTCCCAAAATACCAAACAATGGAGAGGCTAGCTTACTGAAATCCTTAATGAATCTTCTATAATACCTGCTAAACCTAGGAAACTTTGAACATTTCTCACCTTTTGAGGAGGTGGGACACTTTAGATGATGGCAATTTTGTTGGGGTCCACCTAAAATCCTTGCTGAGAGAGTGTATGACCTAGCACGGTCCCTTCAGTCATTAGGAATTCACATTTTTCAAGACTGAGGGACAGGTTCATTTCAATAAATTTGTCCAAAACCTTTCCCAAGTTAGAAAAAGCTTCCTAGAAGTTAAACCATAAGGGGTAAAGTCATCCATATAGATTTCCACTACATCATGAACCAATTCAACAAATATACTCAATACCGCTCTCTAGAAAGTGGTGGGAGCATTGCACAATCCAAAAGGAAGGACCCGATATGCAAAGTTACCCTAAGGACAAGTGAAAGTGGTCTTATCTTGGTCTTCCGGGCTGATTTGGATTTGGTTGTACCCACTAAACCCATCTAGGAAGGAGAAAAACTTCTTCCCTGCCAGGCCATCTAACACTTGATCTATGAAAGGCAAAGGAAAATGATCCTTTTTGGTGGCTTTGTTTAGTTCCCGATAATCAACACAGATTCTCCACTTCCCATTTTTCCTTGGCACTAACACCAAATGAGAGACCCATTCACTGTCATAGATAGGGTAGATGAATCCTGCATCCAGTAAATTTTGCAATTCTTCTTTGACAATGTCCTTAAGGGCTGGATTCATCCTCCTTTGAGGTTGCCTAACTGGTTTACAATCTTCCTTAATGTAAATTTGATGAGTACAGGTTGAAGGGTGCACTCCCTTCATCTCCTTATAGCTCCAAGCAAAAGCATCCAAGTGGTTTCTTAATAAGCTACACAATTCTTTCTTTTGAGAGGTGGATAGGGATGCGTTGATTTTCAAGGTTCTTTCTGGGCCGAATTCCATATTCTTAACTCAGAGAGAGGTTGGGTCAGCCACATAGAGATCAACTAAAGGATTGGCTTGGATTTCTTCCACCTGTTCTTCTAATGGCAACACACTGGGGGGTGGATTCTGAATCAAGTTTTCAATAAGATCATCCTCGGTTTGTGGTTTATCCCCCATGGTAGCTTCCACCACACATAGTGGTGTGGAATAGAATTCATCCTCATCTTCCTCCTCCAACCAGAGAGGTAAATCATGTTCTAACAAAGGTTGGTTAGGAGGATATAGGAGTAGCTTCTTGGACATATGCCCATTCTTGATTGTCATGTTCCCAGCTCGACAACTGATGTAGGCATCTACAGTAGCCAACTAGGGTCTTCCCAAGATGAGAGGATACCCAGCGAGCTTTGCCTTTGGTTGAAGAACCAAGAAATTAGCAGGGTACTCCCAAGAATCGATGGAGACCATTACATATTCCACAATCCCTTCAGGGGCCCCAGTGGAGGCGTCTGCTAACTCGAGTACTTTTGTGGTCTTTATTAAGAGCCCTGTAGGTTGAGCTTGAACATAGTGTCCTTGGTCATCACATTTATGGCAGCCCCTAGATAAATCAAGGTATGGGATATTATGGTGCCATTGATGTGGACATCGACTACAGGGCTTACAGGGTCTAGATATTTCGGACAGATTACCTGCCCCAACATAAGGTCAGACAGTTGTCCTATGACATTGATAGTTGGGGCATCTCTCCTGCACTTGCCCGGATGCCTAAAGCACTTCTCCTTGATCATCTTGTTGTATATAGGCACATCCTTTATGGCTTGGAGAAGTGGTATCTTTAAACATAGTTGTTTCAATTCTCCCAGAAGTTTAGTTTCTTCTGGGGTAGGTTGCATTGTTCCAAATAATCTCTCAGGAAAGGGTGGAATGACTTTTGGTTCACTTTCCTCTTTTTCTTCTTCATCCTCCTTAGGGGTAGGTTGGTCATTTGGGATAACCTTCCCAGATCATAGGTTAATCTCCTGAATCTCCACAACATAGGTCAGGCATGATGGTTCCCCACTATATACCTGCTGGGCCTGTCTGTTATTCGGGTTCGGGTTTGATTGAGCAAGTATTTGGGGTTGCCTTGGTGGAGCAGGAGGCGATGGTTGTGGTTGAGCAGGTGGTGGAGGCAAAAGAGCAGGAGGAGAGTTGTACTGGGACCTCCACCCCTGATGAGGTGCATTCCACTGAGGCTGTGGCTAAGCATAATAATAAAATGAGTGAGTAGCTAGTTGAGCACAATATTGAGACGGATATGACCAAGGAGGGGGTGTGGACAAGGAAGGATGAGCAGGGGGACCCTAAGAAGGCATCGAAGTGGCTTGATTGGGGTTGTAATATGTCTGGGATGTCCCTTGCATTCCCTACTGGTAAGGTCTGGGTCCATGTGGCCTCCTTTGGTTCATGAAATAGAGTGGTTCAGTGGCTCCTTCGGCCCCCTAGTATGCAACTTTAAGTCCGGGCAAGGAAGGGCACTAATTCGCAGAATGGTCTTCTTCACAAACTGAGCCACTTCTATAGAGTTCAATGGACATTCATTCCTAGGATGCCTTCTGGTGCACCTAGGGCAAAAAATGGCCAAGGCCCTTTTTGTTTCTTCTTGTTTTCTTTTGACATGCAAGGTATCCATTTGCATGGCAAGAGTTTGCATCATCTCGCTCTTGAAATCTTCCAGCAGATTTCCAAATTCACCTCTGAGGGATGGACTAGATGAGGATGTACTAGCTAGGGGTTGACTTCCCCTGCCTCTCTTTCTGGCTACTCTAGAATGGTTCCTAAACACAGTCTTCATGTCTTCATAAGGTAGTTGGTAGACATACCCCCCCCCCAATGAACAAATGTAGGGTATCTAGAAGGTCTTCCGAGACTCCTCTGAGCAGGACCAACTTCAGAGATTCAGGGTCAAGTGTGCACTTGGCCCTTTTATGATTGAGCTAAAACCTCTCTTCATAACCTTCCAAGGATTCATCGCTTCCCATGGTCATTTGAAAGATTTCTTCCTTGGTATCCTTTGACCTATAGTAGTCCCGGTATTTTTTATTAAAGGCTTGCTGCATCTGAGCCCAAGTTGTGATGTTGTTTCCAGGCAACCCCATGAACTAGCGCAATGCTGCATCCTTGAGGGCAAAAGGAAATAGTTTCAAATTCTTCTCATCTTCTACATAGTCATAGGTTCGATAGATAACAACAAATTCAAACAAAAAGGTATCAGGATCTTCGGTAGTCACATGGAAGCGGGGTAAGGCTGAAGGACTTATGTTCTTCATTTTAGTGTCCCCATTGGTCTCTTGGATGGGAAATGTAACCTCTACTCTTTCTCCATTCCCTCTAACATTTCTATTTTCAGCCATGGTCTCAGGAGGGATGGTTTCTTCCTCTTCTTTTGCTATAGGATCTTCGTATATCTCTGGTTGTTCACCTATAGGTTCTTCTGGATCACTGCCACCGAAGAAGAGAGAAGGGTGACTTTGTGATGTGGTGGGGGTATTGGGTAGGAATTTCCCTGAATTATCTCTGTTCCTACGAGGCATGAAAGGAAATCTCTTTTTGGGTGATTTTTGTCTTTTCTGCTTATACCTGCAAAACTAAAATTGATTGAACAAACAATTTGCAACTAACTGAAATGAACTTATTGAAATGAAATTACAGAATTGAAATGAAAGCAAGGAAATGACTAATCTACTTTTGCTAGAATGGAAATTGCAGAATTGAAATGAAAGCAGGAAAATGACTAATCTACTTTTGCTGAAATGGAAATTGCAGAATTGAAATAAAACAGGGAAATGACTAATCTATTTTTGTTGAAATAGAAATTGTAGAAATTGAAAAGGAAATACAAAAACTGAAAGGAATTGTTAGGATTCCAAGAAACTCTCCTAGGTTGTAGCTCAGAGATGCCTAGTAACATATAAATTCAACTATTGTTGCATGTTTAATGGAAGGAATGATGGTTTGGTTCAAGCCAGATAACCACTTCTACATTGTTACACTCTAGACATGCATGAACACCTCCACACTACAAGGCTTTAGACCACCAATGATCACAGTTTGGATACAGGGTGAATATGGAGAATACTAACCACACCAGCAGATACACAAGACCATGTGATGGCCAGCTGCAACTAGTAAAGAAACTTGTAAATCTAATATACTAATGCGATGACAGGATGAAAAATCTCCTACATTAGATGGAAAAAAACCTAAGTATCTTATTCAGTAATACATTCAACATTCTAACACAGAGATAAGATGACAATTATCTAGTGTTAAACATCAAAAGATCAAGAATCAAAACATATCAGGCACAAGCTTAGAATAAGAGGAAAATGGACAGTGAGCAGTTAACAGCAAAAGAAGTTTGCATTAGCTAAAAATGAAGATGAGACGCTGCAAGTGACAAAATATCTATAGTCTTTAGAAGTTGAACCTTACATCAAATGCCAACCCAGATTACATCTTTTTTTCTGGGTATTTATAGATTTACATTACAAGAGCACTTGGCGATTTAGGTATGGAGGGGTCATAATTGGCCACCAACTGCATTTAACTGCCTGACGGAGTCTCTAAATGAAGTTTCTTGTTTCAGTGGGTGAATCTAATCTGTTCAGGTGTTGTGCTATCCCTTTAGGCGGTTGGGGTGCTCGTACCGGTGAAGTCCATGACCGATAAATTCAGTTACAGAGTCGTGATGTGTCCTTTTCTTCCTTCGGCCATGCTTTCTATTAAATATGGTTGTTGGGGGTTTGACAGTGACTGATACTGGCATAGCTGGTCATCTCCTTCTTTGGGCAAACAAAATGGTTAAGGACATGGGGTGCATGGGGAAATAGACAGTCAGGATGAGAGGGAAGGATGACCATCGGATTTGGAAAATGGACGGTGGAGATGGCTTAGCGGAGGCTATCGGCCGAGGTGGGAGCAGGGTGTGTTAGGGTCGTTGGATCTCCATCAGGTAGATTGGACGGTCATCAGGCTACATAGCTGCATGGATGTTTAATGGGTGGGGTAGATTGGTTAGGCGATAATGGTTTCCATCGCACCGCTTTCGGGCATAAGGTGGTAAAATCTTGGGTTCGATTGATTCCATTCGGCGATCCACACATAGCGGTGGATGAGAGAGAAAAAATTCTCTCATTGCGCGCTCTCGCTCAATTAAGTTGCTGATGTGATGAAAGCAAAGACTGTCAGATCTTGGTGGAGATGATCTAATGGTGGGGAGTTGTAAAGTGGGTTACCTTTATCAAGTGCGATGGGAGCCATTGGTTTGGTGGGATGATCAATGGTGGGAATGCAATGAGGGTTTTATGATCGCGCAAGGGCTTATGGGTATGGTTTTATGGTTCATTTGGGGTTTTACATCTCGGGCTAAGGTCCAAGGGGGGTTGGTTTGTCAGGTTTAGGAGGTAAATAGGGAAACAAAGGTGGTAGAGAGTAAGTGAGGTAGAAGGAACAGGGAAAATGACCCATGAGGGGCCCCTTTGAAGACACCACCAATCAGACCAAGCCTTTATCTGACATTAGAAAGTCAGCACTACATAGCAGGGCTAACACTGGCTCCTTTTGGGGATGAAATCCTCCTTGTGAGGTTTCAAGTACCGTAGACCGCTGCCTTTCATACAAAACAATATCAACAATATTTCCTAGTGTTCCATTGGGCATGGAGTCTAATTAAGCCTACAGTAAAAACTTGTAAAAAGAACATATTTACAATGTTGAGGCCTAAAGGCCTTAATTAACATAAACTTTGAAAAACTGCCCGTTGACTGGGCCAACAAAAATTGTTTATCCTTCCATATTTTGCTGCCTGAAAGTATTGTTCCCTTAGACCTAAGAGATGACAGATGATCCTGTCCATAGAGCATCGAATTTACCAGGATCTCCCTGCCTTTCCTTCAGTGTATCCCATTGGAGAAAACAGTCACCATACTGAGAATTGACCCTTTTTACCTTTCTATGAAAGGTTTCTTTCTCTTGGTCAATGTGAATGTGAGCCAATTCATCAAAGACTTGCAAAATCTTGTTTATTTGATCACCTACCTCAAAAGTTTAGGGCATTTGACCTTATTAGGTAGGGATGGTTTATATTTCACCCCCTCTCTATATGCTCTCATCCTTGGATGTCTTTCGTGGAAGCTTTTGTACACCTGCTGAATAATAAGGGCTGATGTGTACTCGGTTGTGTCATTTGTGGCCTGAATGATTAATATAAATGGTGAATCAATCTATTCTTGTGTGTGGGACATAAAGACTTCACCTGCTCCTATAAATTTCTTAGAACAAGCCCCATCGAAGAAGATGTCCCAAATCTGTGAGCCTTCTTCCTCTGTGGTCTGGAAAACTGCCTTTTCAGGCTGTGTGGAGGCCCATTGGGCAGGCTTCGTAATATTAGGATTGAGCTTATCCATGTCAGCCTTGGGCATTGAATTATGGCTAGCACTAGTGCCTAGGGGGAAATTATGATGGATTTTATCTTAAACAGACAGAGGAACATAAGATGATGGGGAGCTGACTTCACATTTTTTTATCACTAGGCTGAGAATAACAGCTAGTTGATCATTTTGCAAATTCACATAGTCAGTGGAAGCTTGGATGGTTTTAGGCTCAAGATCCTCAAGGATAGATTTCTTGAGGGACTCATTCTTCATTGGCTCAATTAGAATCATGGGTATTCTTGGCTTCTGAATTTATGATTGAAAACTTAAAGAAGAAGGGGGATTTTCAAGGCCTCTTGCCTCTATGGCTGGAACTTTGAGGATGAGGGGATCAACTGCTGGTTGCTTTTTCTTATTAGCGTGTTGTTTTGTAGGGACAACAGCTTTATGAGCAGAAGCTTCTTTGACATTATTCATCATAGATCTTAGATCATACTGGTGCTGATCGACTGTTTGTAGAATAGCTTCACCATCCTATTCTTATCTGATCTGACCATTGAATAATGACCTCTCATAGGCAGCTTTGGTTAAAAAAGGGGCACTGCCCTTGTCTTCCATACCATGAGTCTCATCATCCTCTTCAAACTGCTCTTCTTCCATGACTGTACTCTGTAAGAGGATCTTCACCCTTTGATCTTCATTTTCATCTTTGTTTCTTTGAAAAATCTATAACTAATCATTTGCTCTTCTATATGGATTTGGATTTGGAAGAGCAAAGGTATTAGGAACCTTTGCTTTCCCAAAATGCTATTCAACATTCAATTTGGAAACTTTAGAGGCTAATGACTCTATCATCTTGGCCATTTATCGATCTTAGGATCTGAAAATGATGGGGGCTCACCCCTCTGTCTTCTTCTATCCGCATTGCCTTTGAGCTTTTCTGCAACCATGATATTTGATTCTACTTCCAGGGCTACATCTTGCATATCAACCAAAGAAGCACATCTTCTGTCCCTCAATAGTAAATAGAAATAAGAATCGAAGGCATTAGCATATGTGAGCTTAGTAGAGGTAGGGGTGGGTTTCACTTCAGCTGGTATCTTGTTGTACATGCGGTTAAATCTCTTATTGAAATTAGACAACAGCTCACCGTTTTCCCTTTGTAAGTTCCCAAACTTAGTATGATAGTAGAGCAGATCTTTCTTATCCCCCAATGCTTTAGGAACACATCATCTAGGGCATCAATGTCTGCTATAGACGTAGGGGTTAATTCTCTGAACCATTTTCTAGCCTCTCCATCTAAGCTTTGGACAAATACCCTCATCCACACATCATTTTCACGGATATCTAGGTTATCAGCATAGCTATAAAAAGAATCAAGGTGAATTTTAGCTGTTACTCCCTCTGTACCAATGGACTTAGGCATGTATTTCTGATACTCTCCTGCAGGCATGGCATTCAAAGGAATAGGCAGGACTAGGGGTCCATACCTAGCAGCTATGATTCTTTCCATTTTGGTAGGTTCTTGTGGGCCTGCCATGATTGTGGTGGAGGGAAGGATACTGGCTGTTTGAAAGGTAGGAAGTTGAGGAGTGACTAACAGGGCTAAAGGAATATGATGGACTAGAAGGGAGGCTTTCTTTGGACTAAGATCCAAAGGGGAACTTATTGAACAAGGAGCTTTATGAATCTCTGAGAGTATTTCTTCACTGATAATGCTAGGCTCTATATTTTCAACATGTGCATGCCCAACTACAAGCCTTTCTTGCAGAGATACATAAGATTGTTTAGGCTTACCTGATCCTGATGCTTCTTTTCATGATATCTTTCTTTGCTTGACAATCTTCTTAGGGTTAGGCACTGGGTCAGCTGGTGATTTCCAAGGATTTCTTCGAGTATTCCTCACAAACTGAGCCAGAACTATGATGTGGAGTCGTCAAGAGGTTCGTCCTCCAGTAGAGTCGCTAGATAGATGATTACAACCCAAAATGTATCCAAACTTTGTTTATCATCAAAGCTGGATCTGTTTCATTCTCCTAGGGAAGCTGAGCTTCAATCTCCTCTCCCCGGCAATGGCGCTAATTATCTTAGGATTCTAAGAAACTCTCCTAGGTTGTAGCTTGGAGATGCCTGGTAACATATAAATTCAACTATTGTTGCAGGTTTAATGGAAGGAATGATGGTTTGGTTCAAGCCAGATAACCACTTCTACTTTGTTACACTCCAAACATGCATGAACACCCCCAGACTACAAGGCTTTAGACCGCCAATGCTCACAATTTAGATACAGGGTGAATATGGAGAATACTAACCACACCAGCAGACACACAAGAACATGTGATGGTCAGCTGCAACTAGTAAAGAAACCTATAAATCTAATCTATTAATACAAGGAAAGGATGACAGCTCTCCAACATTAGATAGAAAGAAACCTGAGTATCTTATTCAGTAATACATTCAACATTCTAACACAGAGATAAGATGGCAATTATCTAGTGTTAAACATCAAAATATCAAGAATCACAACATATCAGGCACAAGCTTAGAATCAGAGGAAAATGGACAGTGAGTAGTTAACAGTAAAATAATCTTGCATTAGCTGAAAATGAAGATGAGACGCTGCAAGTGACAAAATATATACAATCTCTAGAAGTTGGACCTTACATCAAATGACAACCCTGATTACATCTTTTTTATGGGTATTTATAGATTTACATTACAAGAGCACTTGGCCATTTAGGTATGGAGGAGTCATAATTGACCACCAACTGCATTTAACTGCTTGATGGAGTCTCTGAACGAAGTTGCTTGTTTCATTAGGTCAATCCGATTTGCTCAGGTGTTGTGTTGTCCCTTTAGGCGGTTGGGGTGCTCGTACCAGTGAAGTCCATGACTGATAAATTTAGTTACAGAGTCGTGTTGTGTCCTTTTCTTCCTTTGGCCATGCTTTCTATTAAATATGGTTGTTGGGGGTCTGACAATGACTGATACTAGCATAACTGGTTATCTCCTTCTTCAGGCAAATAGAATGGTTAAGGACACGTGGTGCATGTGGAAACGAGCAGTCGGGATGAGAGGGAAGGATGACCATTGGATCGGGAAAATGGACGGCAGAGATGGCTCAGTGGAGGCTATCGGCCGAGGTGGGAGCAGGGTGTGTTAGGGCCGTTGGATCTCCATCAGGCAGATTAGATGGTCATCAGGTTATGTAGCTGCGTGGATGTTTAACGGGTAGGGTGGATTGGTTAGGCAGTAATGGTTTCGATTGCACCGCTTTTAGGCGTAAGGTGGTAAAAGCCCGGGGTCGAGCAATTCCATTCAGTGATCGACACATAGCCATGGATGAGAGAGAAAAACCACTCTCATCATGCGCTATCGCTCGATTAAGTTGCTGATGTGATGAAAACAAAGACTGTTAGATCTTGGTGGAGATGAGTCTGACGGTGGGGAGTTGTAAAGCGGGTTGCCTTTATCGAGTGTGACGAGAGCCATTGACTCAATGGGATGATCAATGGTGGGAATGCAATGAGGGTTTTATGAGCACACGAGGGCTTATGGGTATGGTTTTATGGTTCATTTGGGGTTTTACGCCTGGGTCTAAGGTTGAAAGGGGGTTGCTTTGTCGGGTTTAGGAGGCAAATAGGGAAACAAAGGTGGTAGAGAATAAGCGGGGTAGAAGGAATAGAGAAAATGACCCATGAGGGTCCCCTTTGAAGACACCACCAATCAAACCGAGCCTTTCTTTGACATTAGAAAGTCTGCACTGTATAGCAGGGCTAATAGGAACAACTACTCTACTTTTGTTGAAATAAACTACTTAGGAGAATGTTGCAGTAGAAAATAGAAGAAAAGCAGTAATCCTCTTATGCTTCCCTGGCAATGGCGCCAAAAAGTGGTGAGCACCAGTATTGCAACAATAATGCTACAACTCCTGGGGCTTCCTACTTTACTTTTATCAACCTTGTAGTTAGTAAGAAACTTGGAAGTGACGGTGCTGTATGCACAAGTACTAGCTCTTACTACAGGCTGTCACTTGGTGAGTTGGCATAAGATCATTAGGAGCTTAAGCCAACTTCCATGAATTTTCAAAAGAAGCTTTTAACTGTGATGAAAGAAAGCTAACTCTATGGAGGCTATTCTATTTGCAGAAAGAGAAGGAAGACTGAAATGTAATGCAAACCCTAGAAAACCCTAATTTGTCCAACTAACCCTACTTTTGCAGAAAAAGAGATGAAAACTGATGAAATGAGTGCCATTGACTACTGAAAAGGTAAATCAAATTGACTTGAGCTATTCCCAAAATAAAATAAGAAAATAACATATTTTTCTATTTTTTGAGTATTTTTATGTGAAATTATTATGCTTGCAATTTATCGGATTGTGATTGTGCAAAGGTTTGGTGGCGAAGGAAGATGGACTTGGTTTTTGCAGAAGTGGAGGAAGGTGTGGAGAGTTCCTAAGAAGCCCTTAGTGTTATAGACATATTTGGGCAGTACAACCCCAATCAAATATGTCGATAAACCAAGGGCTCCTAAACCCCTAAAAGTGTTGTTTCTCACCCTAAAGGATCATGGTCAACTGATTACATCATTTCCCAGAAGTTCCACCTGAAAAACCACTCAGAACTGGCCAAAACTAGACCATACAAACTGCTCCATGCTTAAGGTGTGATGCATACTGGCTGCTACACTAGCCAAGTGCGATGCATACTAAAAGAGCCTTCTGTGGGGTGCGATGGGTGGGAGTAGACAAATGGAAGAGGCAATTTTCTAAGTGGAAACCCAAGGAATATTCTAGAAAATTATCCTATGACACTTGCCTCTCTGAATTCGCCCAGGGATGAGTAAGAGATCATGAAATCTCCAAGTTGAACCAAGAACTATTAGTGAAATGACATTAATCAAAAGCCCAGAAGCTGACTCACCCCCTACAAATATCTATAAATGGATCCCTCATCACAGAGATCTAGAGGCTGGAATTTTGTAATTTGTAAGAAAGTGTCATTGGTTTCTCTTTAAGACATTGTATTGTTGGGTGATCTTGCTTTTCATGAGGAGAAGAGGGCTTTCATGCTAGGAAGATGATGCTGGATCAGACAGCTAGGTTGTAATCCTCTCTTCTACTTCTACTATCAATAAAGTTATTTGAGTTTTCCTCCATATACTTGTGTATTTGTGAATCTTGCTATTTGTGAATGCAATTGTATGGTTAATGTACTTCTGATTCTGCATTGTTTATGGTATTATAGATCTCTATGCTTTGATGGTGTTTTGTTGCTTTGCCTCTACAAGTGTTCTTTAAAGCGAGACAAGTGAGAAAGTAGTGGCAAGATCTATCAAAGGAGAGAGGAAACAAGCAAGGAGCCAGTCGAAAGATTCAAGTTGGTGCTCTCTGCAACTCTCTTATCTATCATACATAAAGCAAAACACAAGTTACTTTGAATTGTTTGTTTCTAATATAGCTACCCGTCTTCGTGGGACTAGAAGATCAAATAGACACTAGTTTTCCTGGAAACAAAATGGTGACTCCACTAGGGAGCGAATAGTTTGTTTGTTTGTTACTATTGTTTGCTTTATAAACTATAGATGGAGCCTGAAGTTAAGTCAGCTAGCCTTCGAACTGCTTTTGCTATGCAACTGCAAAGTAGATCACCACTGCTTCAGTCAATCTCCAGGTTGGTTTATGAACTGAACATCTAACTTGCAAACATCCTAAGTGCCCTGGTGGTAGCTCAATAACCTCATAAGATCATACCCCTATATTTTGTGTCTACTGTCTATCATAGCTCAGCCTAAATCACTGAACTTAGTTGCAAATTTTGAGCAAAAACCAAGCTCAGTTTCATTCCCTGGTCCATCGCACTGTCTGTAACTAGCAGTCTGGATGCATCGCACCTCCTGTGTGTTGCAGGTGAGATGCATCCCTGTTTCCCTTAAGGACAAATGCAATGACTGAATGATATTGTTTCCTTCTCTGGAATTTGGTTTTTTCTTCTTTGTTTTTAGCTCTATTCAGTAGTTTTGTTGCTTATGATCAGTATATCATTGTTGAGGCCTTCTTCCTTTACATTATTCAACCTCCATTGATCAGGAATTGTGAATTTTTTATGTATTTTTCATGATTTACAATCCTCCTTTGTCAAGAGTATCTTAATCGAACAGTCGTCTTTTGATTCAAAAGTGTCGTAACTATCGTTTTGAGTCAAGAAGAAGAGTGTCGTAAAATCTTTCTCTTCTAGATAGTTGATTGTATTTTTGTCGTTGTATTTGATTTGAATTGTCAATATTTAAGGTGTCGAAAGCAGTTTTCATTCGAAATTGAAAGTGTCATTTAGTCTTCCTTTCATTTTGAAAAGAAATTGTTGAAGTGTCGCTTTGAAGAAAATAATTCAGATCTGTACTTAGTTTTCCTTTTTGGCATTCTAACATTAAGGAAGTGGAAAAACCAATACATGCATGTGCATTTGCATTTAGACTGCATACGGAAAATGATTTAGGAAAAGTGCATTTAGTGTGTGCTCTTTGCTCTCTGTTGAAAGAATCAAACTTTTCTTTCCTTAGTAGCTAGGATTTTCATTGCTAAAAGAAAAACAAATGACTGTTTATCATTTTAGATTTCATATTTACGAATTTTACATCTACATCACATGGTGAACCTTGAAAGACAAACTTCTAAGAAAGATAAACTATAAAATAAACCTTAATGAACATAAAAACGCTTTGGAACCTAATGCACAACATATAGATGTCTAGGCTAGAGACGTGTTCCAACATCGTAAAACCTGGTAACTATCATTTTCATTGAAGGTTGGGTGATTCCTCATCTTTGATACGGCAAGTGCCAGTACGGACTTGTGCTCCCCATACCGTCGAGTATATATTGGGATACCACAATAGGCTGATATCCTTTACCCTTAGGAAGCCGTGTCTACGGCCCTATCGATCGCAATGCACTGAACACAACATTCGGGAAGATTGACTGTCGTACGTAAAATCCTTGGTACATTCTCTTTAATTTACCACCGAGGTGTATATTTCAGTTTTGAAATTCGTTTGGTAATTCCTCTATCTAGATTTCCAGAGTAGTCACTTTCATTCCTTTTTGACTCCTTAAAAGAAAAGGTCCATCTGAGCACTTGTCACTTCAGGCTCATTAAAAATCGAAGGAGACCAGAGTCACCTTTAGCTTTTTCTCGACTCTTAAAAATTGAAAAAGCAAGTTGTGTCAAAGCGCCATAAAATTTATTTAATTCAGAATAGCATCCTTGTTCCTTCGTTGATCTTAGGTTGAGGTAATGGAGTCCACCAATCAAGGATTTCCCCTTGGGGGGGGGATCCTAGTCCTTTCTCTTCTTGGGGAGATATTGGTGCTCCATATATGGCCACATTGTCCCTTCCAGGTATCATAATTGGCCTGCCGGTATGGCTATTCTCAAACTCTGTCATTCAAAACATCGTAATTCCTCAGCAATCGAATCAACAACCAGATGATACTGGAGTTTCTCCCTCACCTTCTACTTCGTTTGTTTCTCCCTCTCCTTCTTCCTCTTGGCTTGGTGAAACTACTGATACTAAAAACTAAGAAACTGAGAAGAAGAAGAAAGGGAAGGAGAAGAAGAAGAAGAAGCTAGTCAAGCAAGGGGGCAACCATGCATCATCCGACAAAAATCCACACACCGAGTGTTATGAAACCAGCTCAAGAAAAAGATAGAAAATATAGATCAACACCTTAAAATTTCAGCCTCTTCGAGGGGGCAACCTCCTTTACATTACATAAATGAACAACTCTTGGATGATACAAATGAAAAGACATCCTTTCTATATATAGGAGTCTAAGGGGTCATAACATAATTAGAGCCAACATAACAATAATAATGTGAGGGCACAATAATAACAATAGTGGGCTTCTATGGGGCACAATAGTAAAATATGGGCATTACATGGTACATCTATAATAAGTGGGTGTACTATAATGTAGGGGTTACACTAGTAGTATAGGGCCCTAAATCCCCTCTCTTAAAAAGGTTGCCCTCAATAGCTTGAGTAGTTCTTAATGCTTCTGTATAAATCATTGTCCTCCATGTGGAATAGTCAGTGGGTAAGTTCTTCCACTTGATGAGTACTCTGAAGTTGATCGATTTCGTAGCTGTTGGGTTCTTGTTTCTGATTGCTCCAGGTTTCAATAAATGATTTTCTTCCTCTTCAATTCTGCAATATTGTTTGAATTGGGTCTTTTGCACTTTGAAGAAGTGCATACTCTTCTCTCGTCCCATTCATCCCTTGCTTCGTTTATCCAATATGGTTGGATAATAGAAATAGCACAAAACAATGCTTCCACATCCTCATCCTTTCTTGAGAGTGCATCTGCAACAAAATTTTGCTTCCATTTTCTTTAGATGATGTCAAAGTCATAACCCAACATATTTGTGACACATTTTTTCTATTTTTCTAAAGATAATAGTTGTTCTAAAAAGTATTTAAGACTATCATGATCCATTTTTACCTTGAAGAGTCTTCCTATTCGATAAGGTCGTCATTTTTTAAGTGCATGTAGTATTGCCAACGTTTCCTTCTCATAAAGAGCTTACTTGATATGTAGCAGTAAAAATACCCAATCACCTACATCAAAACATTTTTACCACGATGTTGATCTACGAGTTGTTTCATTTGATTTTGCACCAAAGTGGCATTATCCTCTAAAAGTTGGAGAACTTGTTGTTGATGCTCGCTGGGATCTTTCACTGCTTGAACCTTTTTCTTCTTGATATGTCCTTCTATCTCTAGAGTTTGAGGAGTAGTAATTTCTTCCAATCCTTTACAAGATATGGTCAGATTCATTTCTTGATTCTCGATGTGATCTTTCACTTCTTGAACATTTTTCTTCTTGATATGTCCTTCTATCTTGATAGTTTAAGGAGTGGTAATTTCGACCAATGAGGCACCAATATCTCCAAGGGCTACTATATTACAATCTACTCCTTGGGCATGACTACATTTATAGCATGGGAGCTATTGTTTCCACACTCTTTCGAGTGATGTGTTTCCCACATGAAGGCAGAATGGTGCAACTTGTCGACTAGCTTTCATTTCCCAGTTCAAACACAGCTATGAGTCAAACACCATCCCTAAATGGTCTCTTTGCACAAGGAATGCCTCTTCAACCTCCAGTTCATCCACCTGATTACTGTGAGTTATTCGGTGAATGTAACGAAGCTTAGGGAGCATGCACCCTGGTCTGCTTCGGCAGGCAAACCCAACTGAAAAGACAGATTTCCTTGTAGGATACATGATTGATCTAAAACACCATTTCCTTGTAGGATTTGAGTATTAGTCTGAAATATGATTGATCTAAAACACCATTTCCTTGTAGGATTTGAGTATCAGTCTGAAACTTGAAGGTTATGTGATTGGAAGCTCACACCATTCACCTTTGTCTATTTCAATGGACAAAGCCAAGGAAGTATTTGTCTACTCTACGGATGAAAAAATCTTGCTTAAATGCAAGGACTTCCATATGGTGACTTGGAAACTCTACTTTTCTTTATACCTAGGGGCATGCAAATCTTTTTTATGCAAGTGAAAAGTGACCAACGTAACTCTAACCTTGTGGTATTTTAGATTAACTCTTAGTTCAACTACTTAGGTTAGGTGAATGTTCTGCTCCACCATTCACCTTTTTCGGCGGTGCACAGGCAAAGCAAAGGAAATGTTTTGTCAGAAACTATCCTAGCTAACCTCAGTAGTTCATTAACTCTTAGAGTAGTTAGTTCTGTAGTTGTTCGTTTCTAGCCTGCATAAAAAGGCAGCTGAGAAAAGTTTCGCATGGGGCAAGCTCACTAAAAAATGAACCTACTAATAAGAGACATCTTTAAAGATGACTAGTGAGAAATGTTACTGTAGGTTTCAAGCTCGTTAAAAAATAAACCCGCCAATGAGAAATGTTACCGTAGGGTTCAAGCTCGTTAAAAAATAAACCCGTCACTGAACATAGTTTTTAAAAATTCAAGCTCATTAAAAAATGAATCCACCCTCGGTAAAAAAAACCTTCGTGATTGCCTTGCTATCAACCTTTTGAGCCTTGGTTGTGTTCTTACCGTCATCTCCATTCTTTTGGCCAATCATACACTTCCACTTGATTGCTTACCCTTTTGAGGAACAACTGTGACGAGTGATTCTGTTAGCCACCTTCTTTACACTGTCGTGTTTGAGAAGTTCCAAACTTACCTGGAACTAGTTGTTACCCAAAAGCATCACTCGTTCCTCAAAAACGAGTCTCTTTTAAGCTCTTTTTAGACTCATAAAATATGAAAAGATTGCCAAGCTACTGGCCTTTCCAACTCGTTAAAATAAGGGGAAGTGCCATCCCTCCTCTACATTTTATTCTTTTTGGACCTGAGGGATCATTCCACAAAACGATTGAGCGCTTGTCTTTTTCGGCTCGCTAAAACTATCGAAAAGTCATCCCTTTCGTATTATTTTATACTTTTTCGGACTTAAAATATTATGCCACAAAAAAGGACTGCTGGAGTTTCCTTTCCGTCCCTTTTCAAACTCTCTAAACATGAAAAGGACTGAGTTATCTTTGTCGTTAAACTCGTTAAAACAATAGCGACAAACTTGTCCATCCAGACAAGAGCGAGTTTCACTGTCACTGGGCTCAGTAAAACATAGCAACAGGTTTGCCCGAAGGGAAAATTATAAAACAAGCATATATTATCCTCCTCAATCTTAACAAAAATAAAGAGGTACTGGTTAGAAATGACTGGGGAAAAAGGGAAGAAAACTTGAAGAACTTCATTGGTAGCAGGTCGCTCTTGAACATGAAAATTTCACTCCATAACCATGATTGAGTCGGGTTGGGTTATTCCATTCACCAGTCACATCACCATTAGTCCTTCGTACCATCCATTTTTGGGGTTAACGCTACCAATCCATTTCAGTGTCATCGATATGTTTAAGAGAAGTCATTCAGAGAATTCACCAACCCAGCTAATGCCTCATCCACTGCAATGCCTTCACTCTCCATTTTTCATGACCGCCATTCCTGAACCTTGTATCATCAGATGGTTTTCACCTCCAGAAAATCATTTGCTTCATTTCGTGTCGTAGATGTGGGATTCATTAAGGCCCTCATATGATGGGTCACTTCTTGTCGACATCAACTCATTATCCAAGAAGTTGACTTAGGAACAACCCTTTCAGTACTTTGAAGCTTGCATGCCTCAATGGAAAGTTTCTCAATTCCAGAGACAAGTTTACATCAATGGCCTTCGACTGAAAGATTTTGTGTGGTGTTCAACATCGACTCATATATTCACACCACATGAATTGTACTGTAGTACCTTTAGGGTCATTATCATTATCAGTGATTCCTCTCACACTTGTAAACAACTTACATCATTAGCTAGTAATCAGGCGATGTCTTTCCATGTTCGACTTCAGAACATCTTTTCACATGGATCGACTTGTACACCGGGCGAAGATTGAATGAGTTTGAAGACCCCAGATCTAGTTTCATCCATACGGGCTACGATATATTTAGGAAAATAAAGACATGAAATGTACACCATAGCTGCATAGATGATCATCCAAGCTAAGGGATGATGGCTCTACAAGAGTCACTAGTCTGGAACAGCGGACGATTGTCTATCCTATGTACATGAAAATGAATTTATAAAGCTGAGCATGGGAATGCCCATCTCAGCTAGATCATGAAAATAATATGAAGATAATGTATTGTGTTGTATCTTATTATAGGTCACCTTCCAGTTCGAAAAACCTCAGATCCTCATGATAAAGCATTTCACCCGACATCAGAAGATTTACAACCTCATGCTTTAGGGGGCAACTATTATAGACATATTTGGGCACTGCAACCCCAATCACATATGTCGATAAACCAAGGGCTATTAAACCCATAAAAGTGTTGTTTCACACCCTAAAGGATCATGGTCAACTAATTACATCATTTCCCAAAAGTTCGACTTGAAAAACCACTCAGAACTATCCCAAACTGGACCATACAGACTGCTCCATGCTTAGCATGCGATGCATACTGGCTGAAACACTAGCCAGGTGTGATGTATACTGAAAGAGACTTCTGTGGGGCGCGATGGGTGAGAGTAGACAAATGGAATAGGCAGTTTGCTAAGTGGAAACCCAGGGAATCTTCTAGAAACTTCTCCCATGGCACTTGCCTCTCTGAATTCGCCTAGGGATGAGTAAGAGATCATGAAATCTCAAAGTGTAACCAAGAACTATCAATGAAATGACACTAATCAAAAACACAGAAGCTGAATCACCCCCCTGCAAATATCTATAAATGGATCCCTCATCACAGAGATTTGGAGGCTGGAATTTTGTAATTTGTAAGGAAGTGTTGTTGGTTTCTCTTTGAGACATTGTATTGTTGGGTGATCTTGCTTTCATGCTGGGAGGATGATGCTAGATCAGACAGCTGGGTTGTAATCCTCTCTTCTACTTCTACTATCAATAAATTTATTTGATTTTTCCTCCATATACTTATGTATTTGTGAATCTTGTTATTTGTGAATGCAATTGTATGGTTAATGTACTTCTGATTTTGCATTATTTATGGTATTATAGATCTCTATGATTTGATGGTGTTTTGTTTCTTTGCCTCTACAGGTGTTCTTTAAAGTGAGACAAGTGAGAAAGGAGTGGCAAGCTCTATCAAAGGAGAGAGGAAACAAGCAAGGAGCCAAGCAAAAGATTCAGGTTGGTGCTCTCTGCTTCTCTCTTATCTATGATACATAAAGCAAAACACAAGTTACTTTGAATTGTTTGTTTCTAAGATAGCTACCTGTCTTAGTGGGACTAGTAGATCAATAGACACTACTTTTCCTGGAAACACCTAGTACCCTTCTGAAGACTTCCATTGCAATCGGACTTCAAAAAACCACTTACAGGGAATTCTATAGGAGGCTGCAGGGTATCTACAAGAGGATCTATAGGAGGAGGCCGAGAGCTATTTTTGGAGGTTTTGAAGGTGGAAAAATGATGGGAAAGGGTAACTGAAGGCTATATGAAGGTGTTGAGGTGTCTAGAGCTTCTTAAGGAAGATCAAGAGGGAACATGATGGTTGGATTTGTTCAAATGGCAAGAGGGAAGCTTATGGAGAAAAATGCAGAAATTAGGGCAGATTGGTGAAATTATGCGAACGACTTGGGGAATTTGTGAGAAGTGAATTGATGTTGGCTTCTTTATGGATGTATGATGAGCTAAGGTGTCCTGCAATAGATTTGCACATCTACTTACAAAAACTGATCAAAGAAAGTACTAACTATACCATGAAAACATAAATTTCTCTAGCTTGACCTAATTTCTGACCTACAAACAGAAAATGTTGAACAGTAAACTCTGAACAGAAAAGCATGCAGAGAGATATATTGCAAAATAACATGAAACAATCTAGGCAACTGAACTCGAAGTAATACATTAATCTTTCCAAATCAAGTCATCACACTAGAAATTGCATGGGAGAGCAAAACTGTGTTTTTGGTGGCAGCAGTAGTGCCTTGAACTCGAATCATAGTCCCAGAAAGGGAGAGGGATATTAGAGCCTACTGTTGGACTTTTGAATCTTAGTTTGTCACTGCATTAACCTACTTGAGCAACTGAAACAAAAATAACTATGCAAACCATCAAACGCAACCTAATCTAAACAAAGTAAAATGAATCTATGTAACAGAAATTAACTCATGAACTGAAGAAAAAACATATAAGTACAAAGCAAGAGATGCTGGGCAGCTTGGGTTGGGCCCTAACCTAAGAGCTTCAACCCTCTAAAAGAGATCAATGCTGGCTCAAAAACTGTTTCATCTCCACTATCAAAAGTAAAAGTCACATTACATGAACGGTTCTAAAAAAGGAAGCTTGAAAATGAGCTAAACAAGCGTTGCACAAAACTGTGAAAATTCTACTAATGGTTGGCTAACCTACTGAGGCTCTAGGCCCCCCTATTTATACCAATGGATTCCTCCAACAATCCTCCTAAAATCAAGGAGCTCGGCTTCCTAGAACTGGAGATAAACAACAATCCTTCTTTACTTTCTCGGCTACCCCTTGGATGCATCAATGTGGACCTTTGTGCTCCGAGTTGCTGATGGAGGATTTGAGGAAAGGGGTCATATGAAGGAGACACCCCTACAAATCCTATTCCCTATTTTCCTCGAGTATTTGCTGCCATTTGCTCATAAATCCCTCGACTTTGTCCAAAATTGACAAAAAAATCTGCATAAAGCACACATTAGACTACATGGCGAAATGACAAACCCAATTCACTCTATTAGCATAAACATATTCAAAAACATGCAATAAAATAATGTGAATGGTGGATTAAGTCTAATTAAGAGGCAAAATGAACCCATATAATTACCCATTTCTAGGGCTCATCAGTGAGGGCACTATTACTTTTCAAAGGTTGCATGCACCTCCACTCATCTTGAAGAATGTTATGCATGTACCTGGACTGATGAAGAAATTAGTATCCATTTCCATGCTTGAGGATAGAGGATATGATGTGAACTTTTCGAAAGGAAAGGAATTCCTTCGACACATAGCCACGGGTCAAGTAAAGAAGATAGGGATTCGAGTTTATAATCTAGATAAGATAGAGGTAGAGGATTGTGCTGCTTTGAGTTCAAAAATGGAAAAGATGTTGAGCCAAGACATCGGCAAGTTGTGGTAGAAGTGATTGGCCACTTGCATCATGGGGATTTGCATATATTGCAACAAATATCTACTGGCCTTCCCAAAGGTATGCTTGAGCAAGTTGATACATGCAAGGGTTGTAATTTGGGAAAATACACCAAGTCTTCCTTTGGAGACAGAGACAGACGAGAAAAGTCTATTTTGGAAAGAGTCCATTCAAATTTGTGTGGACTATTCCCAACATCATACACTACAAAACACAGGTATTATGTTATATTTGTTGATGACTATTCTCGTAAATGACGGGTATTTTTTATTTAGAAAAAGGATTAAACTTTCACAAAGTTTTGTGAGTTCAAAGAATTGGTAGAGAAAGAGTCTTGCAAGAAGGTTAAAGCTCTACGGAGTGATAACAGTGGTGAGTATGTCTCCAATTAGTTTAAGAACTTCTGTGCAACAGAAGGGATTAAATGAGATTTAACAACACCCCATAAACCTCAATAGAATGGGGTTGTCGAGAGGAAGAACTGGAGCATAATAGGGGCAGCAAGGGTGATGTTGCAAGATTAGGGCCTACCACTACACTTGGGGGCTGAGGCATGCAACACAACGGTTTATGTTCAGAACCATAGCCGACATTAGATACTTGAGACGAAGACATTAGAGGAGGTTTATTCTGGTAAGAGGCCAGATGTTGGTAACTTCAAGAGTTTTGGGTCATCAGTTTATTGTCATGTGACTAAAGAGGCATGGAAGAAGCTTGATCCAACAAAAGAGTTAGGGATATTTGTGGGG
Source organism: Pinus taeda (assembly GCA_000404065.3). Classification (NCBI taxonomy): domain Eukaryota; kingdom Viridiplantae; phylum Streptophyta; class Pinopsida; order Pinales; family Pinaceae; genus Pinus; species Pinus taeda. The sequence goes on from APFE031250392.1 coordinate 22,853, forward strand.
TACACTAATACACCCCACAACTATCGGGTGTACATATCGACTAGTTAGATGATAGTGGTTCGTAGGGATATCAAGTTCGATGAGGAAAGGTCATGCGAGTATCCCTTGAAAGGGAGATTGAGTTACATGCGGAGGAGCTTTTAATTCCTAAGTTTGAGGTACCTAATATTGATGTGAAGCAGCCACATGCAGAGGTTTAGAGAGTGGATACATCCACTCAGACAGAGTCTTCTAGAGAGGGAAGAAAGCACACTAGAGAGGCTGAAATATTGTTGGATGATGCATGAGAGAATGTGGGAGCACCCTCTTCTCAGCGCAGATAGAGGAGGTCACTAGAGAGGTACACTAGATAAATGGCACTTATGGGTGCATGTGTTGTGACAAAGCCATCTTCCTTTCAGGAAGCAGTGCAACAATCGGTTTGGGTTGATGTGATGGTGGAGGAGTATGACTCCATAGTTTTAAATAGTGTTTGGGATGTGATCCCGAGACCGGAGGACAAGTCAGTTGTGAGCTCATGTTGAATTTACAAGGTAAATCAAGTTGTAGATGGTAGCATGGAGAAGCATAAGGCCAAATTTGTGGCCCGTTGCTTTTCATAGGTAGAGGGGATTGACTATGATGAGACCTTTTCTCTTGTTGCAAGGTACTCATCAATCAGATCTATTTTGGCACAATCAGCACAAATGGGTTGAAAGATCTATCAGATGGATGTGAAGACTACCTTCCTCAATGGCATGATTAAGGAAGAGGTGTACATAGAGAAGCCCGAAGGTTTTGAAACCTTGGACCGTGAGTCACATGTGTGTTAACCCAAGAGAGCATTTTATGGGCTGAAGCAAGCATCCCATGCTTGGTACAACATGATAGATAGCTACTTCACTGGGTTAGGCTTCACGAAGAGTGAATCAGATGCAAACCTGCATCACATAGAGGTGGAAGGTAAGTTGTTGATCATTTTACTTTATGTAGATGATCTCATACTGATAGGTGATGTGAAGCTCAGCAAATCTTGCAAGGAGGACCTTGCAAGAGAGTTTGAGATGAAGGACATGGGGCTCATGCATTACTTTCTTGTCATGGAGGTATGGCAGAGAGATGAGGAGTTGTTTGTATCTCAGGTAAAGTATGCCAATGAGATATTCAGGAGATTCTACATGGAGAGTAGTAAATCCATGGAGACTCCTCTAGCTAGTAATTGGAGGAAGGAGGATGCTCCTTTAGGGGAAGTAGTGGAAGCTACTATTTACAGGAAGCTTGTGGTTTCACTCCTGTAATTGGTGAACACACAACCGGATATGCGTTATGAAGTTAACCATCTTAGTCAAGCGATGGTTAGGCCTACCAAGTTGTATTGGAAGGCGGCAAAGTATGTATTAAGATACCTCAGAGGCGCTACTCAGCTTGGGTTATGGTACATATGGATAGAGGGAGTGAAGTTTCAAGGCTTCACTGATGAAAATTGGGTAGGGAGTCCATCTGATAGGAAGAGCACATCATGAAGGATCTTTAACATTGGGTCAGTGACATTTTCTTGCTACAATAGGAAACAGAGATCGGTTGGACTCATTTTGGTAGAGGCAATGTACATGGCTGCAAGTCAGGAAGCATGTGAGGCTATCTAGATGAGGAAGATCCTGGTAGGTTTGTTTGGTCAGCAGATGGATCCAACAGTGATTTATTGTGATAATCAGAATTGTATCAAACTCTCTGAAAATATAGTCTTTCATGATCGATCCAAGCATATTGATATCCAATATCATCATCTCAGAGATTTTGTATTGAGTGTAGAAATTTTGAATAATTTAACACATATTCAATGGAGATTATCCTGATCATGTACTATTGCGGAAAACATACACAATACATAAGCTCCTCTACGTTGATCATCAATATAGCAGCATCAATAACAATAAAACATCAAGAGCATTCACACATTAAAACAGTATGTATCCCGGGGAAAGCATCTCGCTAAAAACCCCAACTATCTGTATATTAATGATTGAGTCATGTAACATTACACAGCATAATACTTCTCACAAGTATCTCCACTCTGTTACACACAATACAGCTCAGATCTGAATCAATCACTGGCTCAAATCTCCTTCGCTGCTTGCCTGCCTCCGCTGCTCAATACCTGCATGAGAATACTAATGAATGAATAATCCAAATTCATATTTCCCTTGGATATACCATGCAATCCTCATTGGCATACTCAATCCCTCTAATTGTGCAAATCATCATGCACAGCTATAGTCACAATTGATAGCAATCTGATCCTCTAACACCTGTCCCTGCTGAACTGAACATGCACTGACATGCAACTGA
>APFE031250393.1:2901-19595 GCA_000404065.3 Pinus taeda
CATACCTCGTAGGGCTAGCTACGAGGTGAAATGGTTTGATGTAGCCTTGAAGATTTGCCTTTCTCAGCCTGAGGTGAAATCTCAAGCGCTAACATACGCTGTAAATGTGCTTCAGTTGGGTTACTACATATTTTTCATCTGATTCCTTCCAAATTATTGGCCTATAGGTTACACTCGTGCTAGATTGATGAAGGATGCCTTAATTCCTTCCTTCTAGTGGATCTTTTCCTATCGACTATAACTCATTTTCTCTGGGAACAAGATCTAGAGTCCATTTGGCAGTACCTTGGGGTTTGTAATCATCAGTGGTAGATTCCTTCACTATCGACAATGGGAAACCATCATTGTCCCCTGATTGATAGATTCTTCCAGGTGTGTGACTTTAGCTCATTTATTCACACTTGTTAAATTGTACTGGGTACCTTGACTCTCATTATCATTATTGATGAGTAGTTTCACGTTTGTTAACAGTATACATCAATGACTAGTAATCAAAAAATTTCTCACGTGGTCGACCTCAGATCATTTATTCTCATTGTGTAGAAATGTACCTCGGCGTTCGGTGAAGACCTCGGATCGCATTAGCATGTTTTGGTTCACTGGGCAGTTGCTCCTATTGCTTCTAGTTGACACCATCCACCTTATATGTTGCAATTCTTCACAACGACATCCTATATGCTGGCATCCGAGTTGCGATGTAGTATAATTTTATTCCATCATGTTCATTTGGTACTATTGGGATCAATTTTTTGACATTAGTGATTAAATTTATCCTTCAACATCATTGATCATCTTCTTCTATGTGATATTCAGACATGTACTTTCTTAATCACGATCAGATGATCCATTATGTACTTTCAGTTCTTTATACTTGTATACATATTGGATCCACTTGTACTTGATATGCAGACATGCTTTATTTTCTCTGAGAATGGGTATGCCCGCCTCAGGAAATATTTTATTTCTAATCTCTTTTGATGGCTTGGCAATCTAAATTCTGGTGAATTCCTTCTCAGTGTCGACAAGATTCCTTCCATACACTTAATACATTTCGGCCATCATGTACCCCTTCTGGCCTCATATATTAGGGGGAATCTATTATAACACCATTTACCACCCTTGGTATTTGTGATGCTTGGTTTATGGCCTAGGGAAACCCCTCCTTCCAGACTTGGTCCAAATATATTAAAAACAGTGTTTTATTCCCTGTACATGCCTGTCAGTCAATAAAAGCCGATACATGCAAGTTAGTCAATACCCAACCAATGTATATGTGTTAAATCACTTAAAAAAAACAAATTTCCTTAATTATGGGTGGAGTTCACGAGTTTTACCTATTGATTACCTCCTATTTCCCATGGCCCAACTTTTTCCCAACTAAAAAACTAATTGGGAGAAGTATAAATAGACTTCAACAAGAAGGCCTCAAGGAGGAGAAGAGATAGATTTATTATACTGAGATTATCCCTAACTGAGTCTGATGAATTCCTATGCCTCATGCACTTCCCCAAGCTTCAGGAAACCCTTGTTTCCTTGGTTATAGATATTCTCCCTCTTGCTTGAGATATCATGGTGTTCGTTATGGAAGAAGATTTTTGAAGGCTGGGATAGGATGAATCTGGAGGATGGTTCCACTTGGAGCTAGAAGAAGAAGACTCACGTGAATTATCTCTATGTTATTAATAGCTTACTGCAATAAAAGAAATGTTGTCTTGTTTCTGAAATTAACTTTGTTTATGCATCAAATTGTGATATAAAGTCGATTTCGTGAATATGCTTTACCTCTATACTGCTATGTATGTTTGAATTGAATGATTTTTAGGTTTGAAGAACATCGAGAGTTGCAGAGGGTCTGAACCCTGCGGGAACAACTCGAGTGAAGGAAAACCGGGTATGTTCACTCTTACGTATTTTGATTATATAAGCATTTTTCCTGTGTTGTATGAGTGTCTCTTGTTTTAGTTTGCTTATGCTCTGTTGGGGTTCTGTGTAGTTATCAACTAACCTACCTATGAAAATAACCACTAGGCCCTTTTGCAAGATGTGAAGAAGTGGAAACACTATTTGATAGAAAGGATATAATAATCCACACAAATGACTAGCCACTAGAGTACCTGCAGCCTTAGAGTAAGCTATTGTAGTGTAGAATTACAAGTGGATGTTCTTTCTATATTAATTTTATTTAGTGAACTTGTACAATAAGGGAAGCACAAATATGTTGGTCAACATGCTCTCAAGGAAACCCACATAAAATATCACATCTTTGGGAGCTCTTATGCACATGGAACCATTCACCAATGATGCATAGAGAGAGGAATATTCAAAGGATTATGAATTAAATTAGGAATTCCAATAGTTGCAAAGATATATTCATGTCCATAATGGTGAGAGTACAATTTAATACCATATCCAACATGGGTTACTCTACAAGAAGGATAAGTTATGTAATCTTGAAGGTGAGCAACAACAACTGATTAGAGAGGTGTTGATCTCTTTTCATGATAGGGAAAAAGGTAAACCTCCTAAGGCGTATTTCTATATTCCCTATATTATTTATAGAGGTGTTACTCCTCTATTAATTGCACTATTATATGCATATAATTGGATATTAAAAATTAAACTCTCAACCTATGAACCTGCAAATAAACGAGGTGATTTTCAAAGAAAAATTGAATGGTAGAAAAATAAATTATGTACTCACAAACCCATTCTACAATGTCATACATAGACATACAGAAGGAAACATATTTGAATAAAATTCAAATACATAAAAATATGAAGTATTTGTCACAATACTTGGAGAAATATGAAATGATTTCACACATAAAATCATAATAGCATAGGAAAACATTCATGAAACACTTACTTCTTATCTCAAAATTAAAATTTTATAATCACAAATGACAAGAATTTCTGAAACAAGCTCTATGTGGGAGTCCAAAGAATAATATATAGACTTAGAGTTTATAATTAAGTCAAGTTCTTAAAGATCAATCACAAAATCCTATTACATAACTATTAAAATAAAATTTGTTTGTCCATAAGGGGTTGTGATGGGGCTCCAATGGAAGAAATTGTAATTATAATCTTACCTTGTAATTATAATCTTACCTCGAAGAAATAGACAAATATAGTGAGGGTTTGGCTTTAGAAAAACACAATAGTTTAGTAACATCATATGATTGAATATTAGCAAAAGAATAGAGACTTTCTTCAAAGAAAAATAAATGCTCACAAAATCGTAGAAGGATCACAAGTGGAATGGATACTATATCTATGTATATCTATTGTAGAAGAAATTTATATCGTTGTATCCTATATTATTTGTTATCCTATCTTCTTAAGTAGTTATTGTGGGATAATCACTTCATTCCTGTACTTCCTAGGACATTCTTTGATGTAGTCGATCATGGGTGGGATAGTTATCTGCTCCTTCACTCTTAGAATAAATATCACATATTATATGTCATTAGCAATCAGATGCAAGCACACAATATTATCCAGTAATTTATTGTCATCAATAATGAACATGAATAGCCATTTCTTAATATAGGCTTTTGGGATATCATCTGGATTGTTGAATTTAGTCTCGATAATGCTCTTATAGCATCCAATTATTGTTTTAAAACATCATTAATGACTACCATGGAGTTCCTTATTAGGATATGTTGAGATCAAAAACAATTTTAATGGTTTTGAATAAATACTACTTATGTTGTCATTAGCCTTCAAGCATCTCACTTCTAGCAAAATATTTTTCTCTTATTTTATTAATCCTATTTGGAGTATGAAATCCTTACTAATTTATTTTGATATCATTTAGAGAGTTGATTTTATTTACAATTGTATTCAAATAATTTTCAATAAATTGTTAATTATTCTCAAGGTCTCTTCGTAAATATTTAGATAGTGATTTAATTCTATGTGATAACTTTCTCAAATGGAGAGAAATTTCCCATGCTTCTTGTATAATTTTAATTTTGTTATTAATGTTCATAGTGATATAATTTTTTATTCCTATCAATAGATGCACTACCTTTTTAATCTTCTTGGTTGTGTTGGGTGTAACTAGTAATTCAAGTGTCAAAATAGACAATTGAGTCATGAACATGGGTATAGGACTAAGAGCTACTCCAAGCTCATGTGTCGTTTTTTTTAGTCTCAAATTATCAACTTTTTCCTTTTCTACTAAATGAAAAATAGGGTATCTTGTAGTTTGATGTAGTTTTCGGAGTCAAGAAGGTCCAACTCCTAAAACATCTATTTCACTCTTCATTTGACTCACTATTTTCTTGTTTCATATTTGCACCTTTTCAAACTACAATTTATTTGTAAATCTATCATAATGGGTACCTTTCATGGTTAAAGAATGGTCTTCAAATAATATATTCTCTTCAAAAACCAATTCTTCAATAAGGTTGAGCTTTAATCATTTGTGTTATTACCCATTCCAAAATTGCAATGCTATCTACTGCCATTCCCATGGGTCCTTCTACATTCTATGACCCCTTTTTCCTTAAGATTTTATTTCTAGATGATGAAACCACATGTTATTTTTCAAGAGAATTACTAGGGGTGGACCCTTTCCATCATTGGAGTGTTGGTCATTGTTGTATCCTCTTATAGAAATTGTTTATTTTCTCCTTTGTGTACAAGAGGAACTTCGACTATTTTGTGTTGCCTAAGTTGGGTGAGATCTTGAGTTCATTTTCCCTCTTTTCTTCATTCTTCCTTCTATATTGGTACTTTCTTTTGTTCCAACTTGATTCTATAAGTTCCAACTTGATTCTGTCCACTTCATTTTGAGATCCTCATGAATAAATTAGCATATCTCACGGATTGCAAGTAACTAGAAAAGCTCCATTTTGGGTTGAATCCTTGGATGAATTAACCTTCAATTAAATTAAATTATTTCAATAATTCATCAAATTTTGAAAAATTGACATAATTTCTTACTGCAATATCTCCTACAGTAAAAGGGTGTGCTATATATATATATATATTTCTATCAAATAGAATCAACCATGAGTGGTACTATATTCATACTTGAACAACAAAGTATCTATCAATAACAAATTTAAGGAACAATAAAGTCTTTCCTTGATATCCATATATCCAAATGAGAGAATTATCCTTCACTTCCTGTATATCCCTTTTCTTATTAAAAACTTCACTACTTCATGAGAAATTATTTTGGGTTGATTCACTCTTAGCATATAATTTAACTCACAGATGAAATAATCTTAGACTCGATAAAAGTTAAATGCAGGTGTGTGCTTCCACAAGATAGGATTTCAAAACTAAGTTGGTTCCATATCTTGGTTCATTTTTTCCTTGTAAGTTGATTAGTCTTACACTTATTGGAAAGTTAAAAAAATTGGCAGCATAGGGGGGTTTTCCGTTAGTCCTGTAATCTGAAGGTTCGAATCCATGAAAATGTTAACAAATGAATCACTTGAAACAGGTTTATGATATAACTGAAGATGATTCCCATTAGAAATTAATGATGTCCTTGGACTGTCAATGGAAACCAAATTCACAATCCCATTGTCAAACACTGTATCAACTTCATAGGGACCTAGCCATCTCGTACAAAGCTTACCCTTGAAATCCTTAAATCTTGAATCATATAAGAGAGCCCAATCTCCTTTCTGAAATTTCTTCATTTTGATAAACCTATCAGGCCACTTAGCTCTCTACAGCCGGATAATCTATGTTTGCTAGATAGAAACCAGCCATATCTCCTCCATTTCATTGACCTGGTCCAACCATTGTTTCTGTGTTGTAACCAGATCCAAATTTACTTGCAATGTTGTTCTCAATGTATTGATTTCAAACTCTATACGGAATAAGGGAATTTTACCATACACAAGTTCGTATGGTGATAATCTCGTAGTATTCCTCCATGTAGGTCTATATGTCCACAACACTTCTGGAAGTTTATCAACCCAATTCCTTTGATGACTAGCCACGGTATTGGTAAGAATCCCTTCAATGACTTTGTTGGTGCTTTCCACTTGGCCATTTGCTTGTGGGTGATTAGGTGAAGTGATTCTATGATGGATCTTATACTTTTCAACCAACTTCTAGATTAAGTTAGATGTAAATTGGGGCCCTCCATCTATCACTATCTCCCTCAGTATCCCAAACCAGACAAATATGTCTTCAAATAAGAAGTCTAAAACAACTTGCTCCGTGGCTCTAGTTAGTGCCTTTACCTAGACCCATTTTGTGACATAGTCTATGCAGACCAAGATGTAGGACTTCTATTGAGATGAAGGATTATTTGGTCCCACAAAATCAAAGGCCCACTCCTCAAATGGTTCTAACATTATTTGAGGTTGTAACAAAATCTCATCTGATTGCAGTGGTTGGCCCATCCTCTAGCAGCCATCACAGCCTTTCATGAACTTCTTAGCATCCTAAAATATTGTTGGCCAATAATATCCTATTGAGAGTAATTTGTATCCTATCTGCTTTTCTGTGACGTTCCCTCCATAAGGTTCCTCATGACAAGCTTTGAGGATATCAAAAATATCATCTTCCCTGATACAACGTCTGATCTGAAACTTTGGTCCGGTGTGATAGAGATTCCCCTCTATCTAGGAATAAGTAGAACTCTTTAGTATGATATTTCTCTTTTCCTTGGAGGATAAGTATTGTGGGAACTTTATTGCAGCAAGATAATTGGCTATGTATGCATACCATAGTGAGTGAGTAGAAATAGATAAAAGATACTCATCAGGAAATGAATCCTGAGGAGGAATGGAATCATCATCAATAGTTAACCTAGAAAGAAAATCTGCTACTACATTATATTTTCTAGGTTTATCTAAGATTGTGATATCAAATTCATGTAGCAAAAATAATCAACATGTAATCCTACCATTGGTAATTGGTTTATTCATTAAAAAATGAATGGTAGAGTGGTCATTATGTACAAATACTTGATACCCGGTGATGTAATGTTGAAACTTGTTGATGGCATGCACTACTGCCAAGAATTATTTCTCGAAAACTGTATAATTGAGCTCAACTGGATTCAAGTTCTTTCTTATCTAATAAATAGCGTAAGGTTTCCTATCCTCCAGCTGGCTGAAAACAACACCCACAGTAATGTCAGATGCATATGCAGCTATGTGAAACAACAGTTTCCAATTTGGTCCATGAAAAACATGGGCTACTGATACACAATATTTCAACTTCAAAAAGGCATGCTCACACTTTTGTTTCCACACAAATTCCACATCCTTGATAGATAAGGAAAACAGAGGCGATGCAATTTTTTGAAAAATTCTCTATAAACCTCTTATAATACCCTACATGCCCCAAGAAACTACGTACCTATTTTTGTGCCTTGGGTGTTGGAACTTTCAATATTACCTCTATTTTAGCAGGGTCTACCTTGATCCCATCAGCAGAAATGAAGTGTCCCAACATGATCCCTTCATTCATCATCATGTGACATTTTTCAGTGATCAAAGCAACATTAGTCTATACACAACGTTCCAATACTTTTTCTGGATTAACTAATGATATTCAAAGGCATCACCATAAGGTGTAAAACCATCCATGAATATTTCAAGACATTCATTTAACATATCCAAGAAGATTCCTAGTATTTCCCTCTAGAACATTGTTGACGCATTGCAGAGTACAAAAGGGATAACTTTGTATGCGAAGTTTTCCCAAGGGAAAGTAAAGATCGTCTTACCCTGATCCTCTGGGGAAATCTATATCTGATTGTAACCACTAAAACCATCTAATAATGAAAAAAATTCTTCCCAGAGAGGGTGTCAAGGATCTAATGTATAAACGGTAGAGGAAAATGGTCCTTTTGAGTGGCTTTGTTAAGTTCTCTATAATTCACACATACTCACCACTTGCCATTTTTCTTAGGAAGGATGACAAGTAGAGCCACACATTTACTATCAAATATCAGATAAATGAAGTTAGCATTTAGGATTTTCTGCAATTCTTCTTTCAATACCTCCTTCAGTGCAGGGTTCATATGGCATTGTGATTGTCTAACTCGATTGCAACTATATTTTAAATAAATGCAATGAATGCACAGGCTGGGATGAATTGTTTTCATATCTTGGTAGTCCCATGAAAATTCCTTTTTGTATTTCTGTAATAGTTGTAACAACAGTTTATTTTGCTCAGTAGTTAGGTTTGGATTGGTATTCAAATACTTCCCCGGTTCTATCTCAACTGGACTACTATTAGTATGTGGGGTGGTTCTCATTTGTTCAAAGTTTACATCATCTACCTCATCTTCCTCCCTTGATTCTCAAATAGAAGTGACAAAAAGTGAATTACTAATAAAGCCTTTAATGATATCATCTACTCTCTCATCCTTAAAATACTAGGCTTTTCCAAGGGTAAGGAGTGATAGGGAAAGATCTGATTCGAGTTCAATTTCATCCCACCAGGGATTGCTCAAATCCATATTTGGTTTTTCTAGAGGGTAAATATTAAGGTTATTTGTATCCTGGCCATCTGAAATCATCATAGATCCAAATCTACACCTTATAAATGCATCTGCAATGGCCAGCCAAGGTCCCCCTAAAATCACAATGTGTCCTCCTAGGTTGGATTTGGATTGCAAGATAAGAAAGACAATTGGATACCTCCAGGAAGCTATTGTGATTACTACCTCCTCCAATACTCCCTTGGGTTTAACACGGGACCTATCCACTAATTCAAGCATGTTAGGCATATTTCTAAGCACATGTAGCCCCTTGGTGGTAAAAAGGTCATTTGTCATTACGTTAATGGTCACCCCTATATCAATTAGTGTATAGTTATGGGTTGGTCATCAATATAAATAGTAACCGTAGAGTTCCTTGGATAATTGTGCCTGGTTAAGATAGGTTGATTAGTCATCAATTCCAATGGTTTTCCCATCACATGTATAGTAGCAGGATCCTTAGGCTTCCTTCCTAGATTTTTAATGCATAGGTCTCGTATTGTTTTAGCATAGATAGGTACTTCTTTAAGAGCTTGTAGTAGAGGAATCCATACGTGAAATTTTTGAAACTCGCTAAGAAAATTATATTTAGTTTGTGAAGTCATTCCAATCTCGATTATCTTTGGGGATACAGAGGATTATGAGTCATAACAGTCGAATCGATTGTTACAGGTGTATCAACTTTACTCGAGTTGGTTGTTACAGGAGAAACAATTCTTCTCAAGTTGGTTGTTACAGGTGTAATAGTTCATCTTGCATCCACTGTTACAGGTGTAACAATTGCCTCAAGATCTGCGATGTCTTCTCTGGAAGACTAACATTCTGATTCCTCCTCGGTGATGATAGGGGAGCAGTTTGATTTAATCACCTTACCCGACCGTAGTTGAATTTCATTAAGTCCAACAGGAGTGAAAAGATAATTTTGGAAGGTAGTTGGAGCCTCTATGCTCTGGGCTACCTTATTATTTGGGTTAGGGTTAGGTTGCACAAGTAATTGGGGTCGCACAGGCGGTGTAGGAACATGAGTCTAGAAAGGAGGAAATTGTAATTGTTGTTGCATCGACAATGCAGAAGGGGCTAGACTTTGCACATTCCCCCTCTAGTTTTGACTCCAAGGATTTGGTTGAGATGGAGGATACTGAATAGGTGGAAAGGGAGACCACTAGTTCCAAGGTGAAGGAAACTATGCTAGAGAAGAAGTAGAGTACTGCCATGGATATTGTTGAGTGTTATATGCATTATTCCACAAATTAAAAGAAGAGAAACCTTGAGACATAACTTGGGGTCATGGCTACCATGGTCTCCTCGATCTAATGAAATAGGAAGACTGAACTTCTTCACTCGACTCTCTAAGCACCACCTTTAGTCTGGGAAGCTTCGTACATTGACCTGTAGAATGTTCTAGTTCACAAATATTGCAAAAGCTAATGTTGCTCATTTCACAATCCCTTAGGGGATGTTTCTTTATGCATTTCAGACATAACACAGCTAAAGCTATGTCAGCTTCCCCTTGTGTCTTCTTGATTTGTTCCATCGTTATATGAGAAAATAAAGTACTGAGGAGGTCAGTTTTAAAATTTTCAAATAAATCACTGATCTCTGCTCTGGTTACTTCTCCACTTGAAGATTTCTGCATTCGGACTAAAGGATCCCATACTGAGCTTCTTCCTTTATTCGATCCTCTTGAACTCCTCAAAGAGAGTATTATTATTTCATCAAATGTTTCTTGTGATATGTCCCATTTTCCTAGTAAATTTAGGTGTTTTAGGCAGTCATCTCTCATGCCCCTTATGAATATGGTCTTCAAAACTTTTGGAGTTAGATTATTAAATTTAGGCCTCTGTATATTATAATCAAATCATTCCACATAATCTTCCAGGATTTCATCCTCCTTCTGTGTTATCTTGAATATTTATTTCCTCAAATTCCTAGTTCGGCAATAGTCCTCATATTTAGAAAGCAATGTCTCTTTCATCCTATTCCATGTCTGAATAGTACCAACACCCAATCCCATAAACCATCTAAATGTTTCTCCTTTTATAGTAGCAAGAAATAGTTTCATCTTTTGAGCATCTGAGGTGTAATCATAACTTCTACATAGAATATCAAATTTGAACATAAAAGTATTAGGATCTTCTACATCCATCCCTTGAAAAGATGGAAGTGACTACAAAGGAATATTTTTCATATGAGCTTTGCCTCTTGTCTCTTGTATGGAGAAATCAAAAGTAGTAACAGTTCCATCTGTTTGAGGATTTTCATCCCCCATGGCTGATCCTCTTGACTCCTGGTGTGATGAATCTCCTTCACACTGCTTAGGGGACTATCTTATAGGTGAGGGGTTAGGAACTAATGGATCAAGATTTCTTGAGGTCAATTGTTTCACTGCACTGCCTAAATTTGGAAAAAGGTAGCTAAATAGTTGCCCTTCCAGTTCAGGCCCTTGATGTCCTACATTGATCTCCCCTTGGCCTTCTTGCCTCAACTCTTGTTCATTATCTCCCCACTGTTATTTTTGTTCTAGATTCCCAGGCTCTAGACCTCATCATCCTGCAACCAGTATATCCACTCCTGAGATTGGGACATGAGAGTATTGCCATCACCACTATGTAGAATTTTGGTGTTTTTTGAAAGTTTACCAATTGATATGAAATCTAGTTGGGAATAACTTCCCCCAAATTAATCAAGGTGTCTCTTTTGAAACATAGGTACGAAAGATATAATATTGACCTAGTAACCATTAGATTTGACTCGTGCCCCATAAATGAGGCATATAACCATGAAAAAATTGTATATGGCTAAAAAAAAGTAGAGATGGTGTTTGAAGAAATACTAGATGGGATGGGTGTGGAGGGGATTTTGATTCTTGAACAATATTCATTCCTTTTGAGAATATTCATTGTTGAAGAATATTCATTCTTTCACCTTGTGAGTTCAAGAAATAATAAGCTTTGGAAAGTCTGAGCTACATATTAGGCTTGAGTATCTTGAGAATCCTTCCAAAAATATTTGGAGTAAGAAGAACCAGATTCTTCTCTAAATTGAGCCAGATAGTTCTGGTCTTCTAGTCAACCCTTTTTGTACACCATTTCACTATCTCTTTGGAATCAACGACTTCCAAGACACAAGTAACATTCACCAATCCTTTGTTCTAGATTTTATTTATTTTTATTTCTTTTGGATCCAAGTTTAAGTACCAATGGTATGCAATGGACCAGTGGAAATGTTTTCCTTCTCTAGCTAATGAGTTGGTTGTGTCTCCACAACCTGACTCCATTCTTCTAGTCACCATAATTCTCATTTGTCTAATGTATTTGGAGATGTTTGATGTATCAATGGTTACTTAGTGGGAGCCTTAGCTATTAAATCCTCAAGTTCCAATAATATTTATAAGATATTTCATTTTCACATACCACCTTCATTGGGCCATGCGAGAGTGATAACAAAAGTGTTGTCACTGCTACAAAATCCTCCATAAATTTCCCTACATTCAAATTTTGGATCCTACTTCACCATTGTATATAGTGTCTCTTTGGTTGTTAAGGGTTTTTTAGGTTATTCTATGTTTTTCAAGTGTTCTTAATTGTTCTCATGTGTTGTCAGATTGATTATAACATATTTAGTGCATTTCGAGGTCAAAACATCTTTGTTATTGTAAAATGACACTTTTCGTCACAGTCGCACGCACTTCATCTATTGTACTTAGGGAATTTATGTAAAGTGTTGTTTTTATGTATACTTATAGTTGTTCAAGCTTGTATAAGTTTTCTCAATGATTTGGTATGCGTCGAACATGATTTTATGTCTAAACTCATTATGTTATCCTCTTGTCCCATCTTCCATACTTAGACAAATTCTGGTTGCTAAATGAACCCATTAAGCAAAGAATCACATGTGCACACTCTTAAGCCTTGATCAAGAATCCTTCATTGTTCAAAATTGCTCTATGCACCCTCCTAGAGCTCATAGATCACTCCTTAACCATATTTCTTATTCCTTGTTCCAAAATAAGTCTTTGAAGAAGGCTAAGTATTCCTTTGAGCACACTCCTTTGACTCGAAGAAGTGCACCCTCCTTGAGCGCATGAGCACACACCGAAGGCCCAAAGCTCAACCCTTCAACAATGTGTCTTAATCCCTCCCTAGATTTTGAGCGCACGAACGCACTCTAAATCCCTAAAGCTTCACCCTTCATCCTTCGATAATGTGCCATGTGCCCTCCATTGCATCCATAAGAATATGAATGCACCCTGAAGCCCATAAGCCTCTCCCTTCATCTTTTAGCTATGTGTCATGCACCCTCCTAATCTCTCTTATGTGCACTATGCACTTGAGAAGCCTGAAGCCTTTTTCTTCATCCCTTAGACACATGACAAGGTCCCTTCCTTGATTTTCTCTCTCTCTTGAGCGCATGAGCCCATGTCAAAGCCTTGAACCCTCTTCCCTTCAGCACCTCAACCATTCAAAGTGCACCCTTACACCCAGAATCTCTCCTTGCTCCTTCCAAGCGCACTTTTAAGGCATAAAATATAAAATCTCTATGGAACATGTTATAGTAGGATATTTTTAGGATGATGCTTGCTTGTCATGAGTGACTGCAGCTATAGGTACCTCAAGAACAACATGGAAATCAAGCATGAATAAGATTGATCAAAGAAGGCATCCAAAGCAAGCATTAAATAACAAAGAACACATTGAAGTCTTAATGATCGAAGCACCTTGAAGACTCCATTAGGTCAGAGACCTTTTGAGGGTAAATACATCAACAATTGGAAGTTGCATGAAGAATAAATATAGAAGTGGAAGTCATGTCACCATTGAAGAAACTCCAAGTCACCATTGTAGAAAGTCCATGTCATCATTCACTATAAGTCTCAATCATCAATAACAGTGACTTATCATGTCCCATCATATGATGATGTTGAAGTTATGATGTAATTATGTAATCATTGTAAAGAAAAATAAGTGGAAGTCCAAGAGTCACGTATGGACAAAAGAGCCATGGAAGTCGAAAGGACATTAATACCAAGAGTCATATGCAATTCTAAAAGTTATTTGGAAGTCCAAAGGTTGTGGAAATCCAAAGTTCATGTGAAAGGTCATGCCTCAAGTTATAAAAGGATCCTCATTACTCATGAAAAGGACTTTTAAAATTTGATTCTCCAACAAGGCATTAGAGAGATAGAGTTAGTACTTTTGGGGAGTAAGTAGTGGCTCTAACGCTCCAATATTGGAGCTAGTGATGTTCGTTGTATTTATATATTGGAAATTTTGCTTAATACTTGAAGACTTTCAGCAAGAAAATTTTCATACATGGGCTGCATATTTTTTAAGACTATTCTTTGAATATTTATGATTCATGTTTGATTTCACATGTACTAAAGTATTTGAACTATTTTGGTGACTTTAGTGATTATCATAAATGTGTTGTAACATTTGTAACGATCGTCACATCTATGTGAACTATTTTGCTTGATGTTAGATGAGCCTTTCTCATATGTATGTGTGTGTCTCCTTTAGGGTAGTACTATTACTTCTCTCTTAGAGGCTCACTTTATTTCCACTCTGCAACAAAAGAATCTTGATAAACTAGGAATCAAACATTCACAAAGCATACTCTCTTTCTCATTCAAAAGCACATGTGTTGTTGGGCCCCTTTAATACTAGTGATTACCCCATTACTATTGTAGTTGTACCCCTTATTAATATTGTTGTGCCCCTATTTCCCCCATATTGTTATTATTGTGCCCCATAGAATCCCTCTATTGGTATTTTTGTTGGCTTTATATTATTATTGTTAGGTCAGCTGGGTTATATTGTGACTCCCTAGACTCCTATATATAGAAAGGAGGTTTTGTCATTTGCATCATCCAAGAATTGTTCATTTATGTAATGTAAAGGAGGTTTCCCCCTTGAAGAGGCTGAATTCTAAGGCGTTGATCTATCTTTTCTATCTTTTCTTGAGTTGGTTCATAACATCTGGTATCAGAGCTTTGGATTCTAGGGTTTCGCTGCTCCAAATAGGTCATCGTGGAATTTTTGCAATAACTTTTTTTATGCGACGTTTTAGAAGCTAAAAAAAAAACCCATTTGATAAGACATCGTGCGGAATCTCGAGTCTGAATGTCAGAGCGTTTTTCACTATATGTGCAGAGATATGATCTGATGAAGTTGGTATTTTTGTAGACTCCTAAATTACATTCCAAACAGGTGACCTGGGGAAATCATCATAACCTTTTCTCTGAGAATTGGATTGAAATTTCATCAGAAGGTGTAGAAATAGAATGGACTGTAGTTTCTTGTATATATTTTTTAGAGCCAAAATATGAAACAGGGACTCGTGGCACATCGTAAAAGTTCACCCTACTGAACTAGTCCATAATCATGTCATTGTGGAAGATTTCGCAAAACGCTTCCTTGGAGAATCCAATTTGGATCAGACTGGTGGCATTGGAAAGAGGACACAGAGGGCTACAACAGGTCACAATTTTAGAACTTGATGATTTGAATGTACAGAGATACATCAAAGGCAATATCAAGCTCCTACAAAGTGAAAAAAGGTGTGTAGATTCTTTTAAATTTTTGCTTAAGATTGGTTTCAAATTTAATTTGAAGGAATTCAAAGGGCATAGTAAAGCATTATTATCGATAACTAATGCCCCGAGGAAAGAAAATGCAAACACCTAGTAAGGAACCTGAAAGCTCTAGCATGACTCATGAAGAAGAGGAAGAAATGCTACATGATATATCAAAATTACAAGAACAAGTGCAACAAGTGTCACTTGAACAAAAAGCAACAGAATCTAAGATGGATGGTTTAAGGAAAGATGTAGAAGCTAAGATGGATGATTTAAAGAAAGCATAGAAGCTAAGATGGATTATTTAAAGAAGGGTGTAGAAGCTAAGATGGATGGCATGGAAGCTAAGATGAATGGCATGGATGCTAAGATGAATGGCATGGACGCTAAAATTGATGGAATGGATGATAAGATGGAAGAATTGACAATAAATATGAATAAGTTGCTACAAGGAATGGTCACTAATGGTGAAAAGGTACTAAAGGAAACTCATGGTGAGAACAAAAGAAATGTTAATCATGATTCCATAGACTCTAACGTTCGATCGAAGACCCACCATATTCCAAAAATCGATATGAGGAAGTTTGATGGCAAGGATCCCGCAACATGGATATTACAGATGGAGCAATTTTTCGATCTCAATAATGTGCAAAACACACAAAAGGTACGTATGGCAACTTTATATTTGGAACCAAATCAGTTTGTATGGTATCAATGACTTTGCTCTCATAAACAATTTATCACTTGGGCAAATTTTACGGAAGAATTGATGGCACATTATGAGGATACAAAAAGCAACACTTTTTCTAGCCAATTGATAAGTCTCAAACAAAAGGGTTCAATAATGGAGCACATTGAGGAGTTCCAAAAATTGAACATAAGGGTAAAAGATATTCTAGAGGAGCATAGGAGGATGTGTTCATAGGGTCCTTAAAGGATAATATCCAACATGATGTTCACCTTTGGGAACCTGATTCATTAGAGAAGGCATTCAGGTTAGCAAGAAAAATTTAAAGCAAAATTATGGCAACCAAGAAGCATACCACTCACAACTATAAAGATGGAAGTGTTGTCCCTAATCTTCAACAACCTATAAGGTTGACACCACAACAATTGGAAGAAAAAAGAGCAAAAGGGCTTTGTTATAGTTGTGATAGTAAATACACTAAAGGTTAGAAGTGTGCTGAGAAGAAATTATTCTACATAGATTGTGAAGAGGAAGAAGAAAAGGAGCAAGAAAGGTCAAAAGAAGAGGATATACTCCAGGAACAAAGCCTAGATGAAGAACAAATGAATCCGACCATATCTTGTAATTCATTGGTGGGAATTACCACTCCTCAAACCATCAAGATAGAAGGACAAATCAAGAAGAAAAAGGTAATAGTGTTGATTGATTCAGGAAGTACTCACAATTTTATTCATTGTAAGGTAGCAAAAGAATTGAATTGCTTCTTATATACAGCACCAGAGTGTCAAGTGATGGTTGCAAATGGAGGAACAATAAATTGCTCTGGAAAGTGCCATAATATCAAGCTATCCATGGGAGAATATGTATTGACTAGCCCAATGCTTTCATTCCAATGGGAGGTGTTGATGTTGTATTAGGAGTCCAATGGCTACAATCCTTGGGTACAATAGCCTTTT
>APFE031250403.1:0-10896 GCA_000404065.3 Pinus taeda
GTGGTTGCTTTGGAATTATCATCAGTTCTTGAGCAGGTATTGAGCAGCGGAGGCAGGCAAGCAGCGAAGGAGATTTGAGCCAGTGATTGATTCAGATCTGAGCTGTATTGTGTGTAACAGAGCTAGAGATACTTGTGAGAAGCATTATACTGTGTAATGTTACATGACTCAATCATTAATATACAGATAGTTGGGGTTTTTAGCGAGATGCTTTCCCCGGGATACATACTCTGTTAATGTGTGAATGCTCTTGATGTTTTATTGTTATTGATGCTGCTATTGATGATCAACGTAGAGGAGCTTATGTATTGTGTATGTTTTCCGCAATAGTACATGATCAGGATAATCTCTGTTGAATATGTGTTAAATTATTCAAAATTTCTACAAAGAATACAATCAAGACAATGAGTTATAAAAACTACGTGAATGGAGGCCGGGAGAATGGAATGGTAAGCGGGAGTGGGATTAGGCGGGAGAAACGAAAAAATGCTTTCGGAGGGGGGTAGGAGTGGTATACAGTATTGGTGGGGGGGTGTGAAATGTCGTGGTGGTGACATGTAGGGGTGGGATCGGCGATGAGGAAACCGCTTTTCGGACCCCACCCCTTATCGATAAAGGGAAACATGGTGGGCGGGGGAGGGTGGGCTTGAGAGCTGTCAATCTAAGCAGAATCAAGTTGGGTCGTCCAAAGATGGGGGATGTTTAATTAATACACGACCTTTGAAAAGGGACGAACCCTACAACCCTTTAAATCCCTTGTATAAAATATCACATCCGACGACATTGATGGCATCGCAAATGGAAAGGGGCCTATGTATTACATGGGGGGTATATGACAGGCAAACTTGAAAACTTTAAAATATAACGTAAAATCCTTTCAGATCCATCGCAATTGCAATGGTGGGGTTATCGCAATCGACAGAGAGTTTTTATCACCAAGGACTTATCGGTGGCTAGGACATGCGATATGCGATATTGACGGCGAAGGGATTATCACAATCGGCGATTAGAGGGATATCACAATTGGGAAAGGGGACGAGTGAAGATATATGAAAAGGAAAAAGGGAAAGGAAGATAACAATACGATTTGTAGGTCCAAATTTATAAAAGGATTGCGAGATATTATAAAGTATTTTAAAGGGGAATGGGTCACAACTAGAGTTTGGAAATGGATAAATGTGGCTTAGAGTAGGAAATGGGTTGAGTGAGAGAAATGGGTTACAATTAGAGTTGGAAATGGGTATGCGGATGAAATGGGATGAGAATATGGGAATATTGGAATTTCTCCGAAACAAATAGAATAAACCTATCCTTCCTTCTTAATCTTCAAATGTAAAACACAACAACCTATTTCAGAAAAAACAACAGATAGATGTAAAGATCAATGGAAGAAAACCTTAACTAATAAAACTAAAATTTATTTTTAGGGTTATCATGTATAACATTGGCTCCAATGGGGATGTTGTGCCCCTGTGGTGCAACAAAGAACCAGTAGACCAGTTTCCTAACCATTGGGATGACCCCATCTGAAGATTGCATTCAAACCCACTTCACCAAACTGAAAAGAAAACTGCAACACGTAATCTAAATATGAAGGAAATACTTGCCCAACAAGCTTATTTATGTCATACTCTAACAACTGAAAATCCACCTGTTTAATTCAAGTAATATAAAATCTCCAGTATAATCAATCAAACAATAGAGTCAACGCTTGGGTTGCTTGACTGTGCTTGAACAAAATCAGTAGTGGATCATATATGGGAAACTCAGAATAAAAAATGAATCCATTACCTGAGCTTGTAAATGAAAGAGACTTCATGTTCACCGATGACTTGAATAGAATTGTAGTAGAACTCATCTTGAAAATATTCAAGCTACTGATCTGCAAGCAGTGGAGTCACCATGAAACTTCTATGTTCAGTATATTTTAAGAGTGGAGTCGCTAGGGTAACATCACAACCTTCAGAACTTCTGATTTACTATTACCCTCAGGAATCAGAAAGAAGAGACTCAAAGAGAATCCTATAAAAGGAGATTTTCGGCTTTTGACATACGCATCAAAATGTTATCAACCGGGCTGGTGGGGGTTGGGCTATGTCAACCCTTCAACCAAGAGTAGCTATTTCAAACCAACTTTCGGTTGGAAGTTAGCCCTTCCAATTTGAGAGGACTCTCTCAATAATTTTTTTAAAATATAGATGGCTACTCTGGTTTTCTATGTGATTTTTCAGGTGAAAGAGTGTGAGGACAACCACCATTGGGCGTGGAGTCAATTAAGAAATACAATAACAAACAACATTGTTTTATGGAAGTTGAGCCATCTTTGGTTTACTAATGTGGAAATGGACATTCACAGCAATCATAACAAATTGAAGGAAGTTGGAGCAATGCAACATTGAATTCCAGGTAATCAAATAAGCTCTGAAAACTAATAATAAAGGAGCATGATAGGATAGGACTAAAACTAGAATGAATCTCAAGTTAAAACAAAGTATGCTACAACTGTATTTTCTATTAACTGAAAACAATACAAGAGTGTTTCTCACATGATCGATCCCCCTATGGAGAGTCGAAAATATACCTATTTATAGAGAAGAGATTCGTTTACATAATCTACCACCTGGGTTAGATTCAATCAACAACTATGAGATATAATAAAACCTTGAGCCTTCTAAGGAATTTTTTGTTACAATAGAGTTCGAATACAAATGGGAGTCGTATGAAATTCTACAATAATTTAAAGAATGACAAAATATTGGTGGAAACTCGAACATCTGGCTCTTTGAATCTGCTATGCTCTTTTATGTTGAAACGTGCTGAAAATGCCTCGCTGTCTTCTTTTCCTTTACTTCTTTTGTTTTTATTTTAGTTTAATTAATTTCCCCCTTTACATTAAGTTATCCATTTATAGTCTATTGGGAAATTTGGGGAAATAAGTTTTAATCATAATATATCCGTAGCAAAGGGGGACGATTCTATTGTAAATCTCATCGTGGTCTGCATTTACTAAGGAAAGCAAGAGGTCCACTTCTCTTAGAACCTTTCATGCAGGATGGGCCATGTGGCAGTTGGGGATTGGGGGAAAAGAATACAATCTGGATAGTGAGTTATAACAACTGCATGAATGGAGGCCGGGTGAATGGAACGGTAAGCAGGAGCGGTGAAAAACCACTTTTGGAGGGGGTAGGAGTGGTATATGATATTGAGAGGGGGGTGTGAAATGCCATGATGATGACACGTAGGGGTGGGACTGACAGGGAGGAAACTGCTTTTCAGACCCCCCCTCGCCGATAAAGGGAAACATGGCAAGGGGGGCCGAAAATGCCTAGGAGTCATAGATCTGGGTGGAATCAATTTGGGCCGTCCAAAGATGGGGGGTGTTTAATTAATATGCGAACTTTGAAAAGGGATGGACCCGACAACCCTTGAAATCCCTTGCATAAAATATCGCATATGTTGGATTTGATCGCATTGCAAACAGAGAGGGGCCTATGTATTACATGGGGGGGTATATAATAGGTGGACACAAAAACTTTAAAATATAGCTAAAATCCTTTCAGAGCCATCACAATCTCAATTGAGGGGTTATCGCAATCGGAAAAGAGTTTCTATCGGTAGGGAATTATCGGTGGCAAGGACATGCGATATGTAATATCGATGGTGAAAGGATTATCATAATCAGGAAGGGGGACAGGCAGAGATATATGCAAAGGAAAAAGGGAAGGGAAAATAAAAATATGATTTGTGGGTCTAGCATTATAAAAGGATTGTGGCATATTATGAAGTATTTAGAGGGGCAATGGGTCACAATTAGAGTTTGGAAATGGATAAATGCGATTTAGAGTAGGAAATGGGTTGAGTGGGAGAAATGGGTTATGGCTAGAGTTGGAAATGGGTCTATGAATGAAATGGGATGAGAATATGGGATTTTCTCTGAAACAAATAGAATATACTTGTCCTTCCTTCTTAATCTTCAAATGTAAAACACAAAAACCTCTTTCAGAAAAAGCAACAGATAGATGTAAAGGTCAGTGGTGGAAAACCTTAACTAATAAAACTAAAATTTATTTTTAATGGTTTTCATGGATAACATTGGCTCCAATGGGGATGCTGTGCCCCTGTGGTGTAGCAAAGAACCAGTAGACCAGTTTCCTGACCATTGGGCTAATCCCATTTGAAGATTGCATTCAAACCCACTTTACCAAACTAAAAAGAAAATTGCAGCATGTGATCTAAAGCTGAAGGAAATACTTTCCCAAAAAGATTATTTATGTCCTACTCTAACATCTAAAATTCCACCTGTTTAATTCAAGTGTTATAAAATCTCTAGTATAACCAATCAAAGAACAGATTTGACGCTTGGGTTAATTGAATGTGATTGAAAAAATCAATAGTGGACCATATATGGGACCCTCAGAATAAAAACTGAATCCATCACCTAAGCTTGTAAATGGAAGAGACTTCACTTTCGTCGATGACTGCAATAGACTTGCGGTGGAGCTCATCTTGAAAATCGTCAAGCTACTGATTTGCAAGCAGTGGAGTCACCATGAAACTTCGTCTTCAATATATTTTAAGAGTGGAGTCACCAGGGTAATATCGCAACCTTCAGAACTTCTGATTTCCTATTACCCTCAGGAATCAGAAGGAAGAGACTCAAAGAGAATCCTAGAAAATGAGCTTTTCGCCTCTTGGCAGACACACCAAAATGTTATCAATCGAGCTGGGGGGTTGGGCTGTATCAACCCTTCAACCCAACGTAACTATTTCAAACCAAATTTTGATTGGAAGTTAGCCCTTCCAATCTGAGAGGGCTCTCTCAATTTTTTTTTTTAAAATACAGATGGCTAAGTCTGGTTTTCTATGTGATTTTTCAGGTGAAAGAGTGTGAGGACAACCACCATTGGGCATGGAGTCAATTAAAGAAGAAGAACAACAAACAACACTGTTTTATGGAAGTTGAGGCATTTTTGATTTACTAATGTGGAAATGGAAATTCACAGTAATCACAAAAAATTGAAGGAAGTTGGAGCAATGCAACATTGAATTCCAAGTAATCAAATAAGCTGTGAAAATTAATAATAAAGGAGGATGATAGGATAAGATTAAAACCATAATGAATCTTAGGTTAAAACATAGTATGCTACAACTGTATTTTCTATTAATTGAAAACAATACAAGAGTGATTCTCACATCATCAATCCCCCCTTGTGGAGAGTCAAAAATCTACCTATTTATAGAGAAGAGATCTCTTTTCATAATCTACACCTGGGCTAGATTCAATCAACAACTATTAGTTCTAATAAAACCTTGAGCCTTCTAAGGGATTTTCTATTATAACAAAGTTTGAACACAAATGGGAGTCGTATGAACTGCTATAATAATTTAAAGTTCAACACTGTATTGGTGGAAACTCGAACATCTGGCTCTTCGAATCTACTGTGTTGTTTGCTCTTGAAACATGCTGAAAATGCCTTACTGTATTCTTTTCCTTTGTTGCTTCTGCTACTATTTTAGTTTAATCATTTTTCCCCTTTTACACTAATTTATCCATTTATAGTCTATTGGGAAATTTGGGGAAATAATCTTTAATTATATATATTCGTAGCAAAGGGGGGTGATTCTTTTGGAATTCTCATTGTGGCATGCATTTACGAAGGAAAGCAGGAGGGCCACTTCTCTTAGAACCGTTCATGTAGGTGGGCCATGTGGAAGTTGGGGAATAGGGGAAAAGAATACAATCGAGACAGTAAGTTATAACAATTGCATGAATGGACGCTGGGAGAATGGAACGGTAAGTGGGAGCGGGATCAAGTGGGAGTGGCGAAAAACCGCTTTCGGAGGGGCGTAGGAGTGCTATACGGTATTGAGAGGGGGGTGTGAAATGCCATGATGGTGACACGTAGGGGTGGGATCGGCGAGGAGGAAACCACTTTTCGGACCCTCCCCTCGCTAATAAACAGAAACATGCAAGGGTGGGCCGAAAATCCCTAGGAGTCGTCGATCTGGGCGGAATCAATCCGGGCCGTCCAAAGATGGGGGGTGTTTAATTAATATGCAACCTTTGAAAAGGGATGGACCCGACAACCCTTTAAATCCCTTGTATAAAATATCGCATCCATCAGCTTTGATCACATCGCAAATGGAGAGGTGCCTGTGTATTACATGGGTGGGTATATGACAGACAAACCAAAAAAATCTAAAATATAAAGTAAAATACTTTTGGATCTGTCATAATCGCAATGGCGGGGTTATCACAATTGACAAAGAGATTTTATCGGTGAGGAATTATCGTCGACGGGGACATACGATATGCGATATCAGTGGTGTAGGGATTCTCACAAACGCCGATCAGAGGGATATCGCAATCAGGAAGGGGGACGGGTGGAGATATATGCAAAGGAAAGAGGGAAGGGCAGATAGCAATATGATTTGTGGGTCCAGCCTTATAAAAGGACTGTGGGATATTATAAAGTATTTCAAAGGGGAATGGGTCACAACTAGAGTTTGGAAATGGATAAATGCGACTTAGAGTAGGAAATGGGCTGAGTGAGAGAAATGGCTTACAATTAGAGTTGGAAATGGGTCAACAGATGAAATGGGATGAGAATATGGGAATATGGGAATTTTTCTGAAACAAATAGAATAGAACTATCCTTGTTTAGAAAATCTTCGGCGAAATCACATAAGTATTCTTTTGTCGACGCGTTTCGAACCAACCAGTGTGGTTCATCGTCAGGACAAGTTGAAGATCAAATCTAGCTTAGCTTGTTTAAATAGTATGTGCAGAGACTCCAACGGTTATATTGCCAAAGGCTAATTTTGACCTAATGACCCAAGTCAAACCAATAATTTTCTTGTTATATTTTTAATTATTTTTATTCTAAGAAATAGTTAAATTTGGTAATTTATATAATAAAATATTCATTTGTTACTTGTACTAGTATATATATATATTCAAAAACCTAACTAATTCATATTAAAATAATATCCTTGGTATATCATATATTTTTATTAATAATATATTTTATCATAATTTATCATTTATTACCTAATGAACCCAATTGGACTTACATTAAATATATTTTATAATGAATTTTAATAATTTATATTTATTAAATGAATTAACATAATTTTATTATTCCAATAATATGTATTACAAATAAATAATTCTTAGAATATATTAAATTACTATTATTCTTAGACTCAGTTATTAGGTGAATTCCTATTAGGCTTAAAGTAATTATTTTGCTAATGGGCTTGTTTATTAATAAATGTATGGTAATGGTTACCAAAAAACGAACTAATCAAAACTAAAATAATATTGGTACATCATATATTTATTTAATAATACTATTTATTTATCATTTAAATCTAAGGTCCATTAATGAATTATATCCTCTATCAAGGTATAATCTTATAATTAATTTAATAATTTATTAAGTAATCTATATTCATTTAATAATTTATTCATCCAATCATAAAATAGAAATAAGATAAAGATACTAATAGTATGTTATAGGCTTGTAATCTTCCTCAAGGCCAAGAAGGAGACTTCAACCCGTAGGGATCCTAAAGATCGTGTCATGGGTGTTAACTTACCTTACATCCAAGTGACCACTGATAGGATTGCGAGGATTATGAGGAAATACGATGTGCCCGCAACTTTTAGACCTCTCAATACTATCCGTAGCTCCCTCAGGTCTGTAAAAGATCCGGTTGACCCTAAAGACATGAAGGGCGTCTATGTCATTTCGTGTTCCTGTGGGACACCTATATTGGTGAGATGGGTCGCTCTATTAATCAAAGGATTAGTGAGCATTCAGCTGACCTAAGGCATGGCAGGACCAAGTCCTCAGCCCTGGCTGAACATGCCGGGAAGACGATGCATCATGTCTGTATTGAAGATGCTCAGGTCATTGCTAAGGTTGCGCAGTTTCACCATCACAAATTTAGAGAGGCCCTGGAGATTGAGAAAAGGCCGAACAATCTTAATAGGGATGATGGCTGGAAGATTAGCAGTTGCTGGGTCCCAGCCCTGTCTTCCTAGCCTCCTCTGTCCCCTTACTGTTAGGTCTTAGGGTTTTTTCCCTCTCCTTTTTGATGGTTTTCGGCGGTTGGTCCCTTTGTTCCTTGGATTTCTTCCCCGTTATTCCTAACATCCCTATGCTTTAGTTTGGTTAGTCCTATTATTATTCGTCATATGAATTATTAGTAGGTTATGAGTTAATTTCGAACCTATGAATGTATTATCCTTATTTCCTTTTAGGGTTTCATTTAATCAAAAATTTTATAATTAGAATATTGATATTCATGAAATAGTTAATTTGGATTTCTACTTGTAGGATTGGAAATAATAATTACAAGCCTATAACATACTATTAGTATCTTTATCTTATTTCTATTTTATGATTGGATGAATAAATTATTAAATGAATATAGATTACTTAATAAATTATTAAATTAATTATAAGATTATACCTTGATAGAGGATATAATTCATTAATGGACCTTAGATTTAAATGATAAATAAATAGTATTATTAAATAAATATATGATGTACCAATATTATTTTAGTTTGAGTTTAGTTGTTTTTGGGTAAATATACATACATTTAATAATAAACAGCCATTTAGCAAATAAGTACTTTAGCTATGAATTCACCTAATTTAACTAGTTTCCTAAGAAATAGTAAATTTAATATATCTAGGAATTATTGTATAATAATTATTGGATAATGAATTATTAAATTATTTAATAAATATAAAACTATTAAATGTAATTATAAAATATAATTAATGTAAGTCCAAATTGGCCAATTAGGTAAAATGATAAATTATGATAAAAATATTATTATTAGTTAAAATAAATATAATGATATACCAAGGATAATTATTTTAATATGAATTAGTTAGGTTGAAATATATATATATTTAGTACAAGTAACAAATTAATATTTTATTATATAAATTACCAATTTAACTATTTCTGTTGAATAAATAATTAAAAATATAACAAGAATTATTGGTTTGACTTGGGTCATTAGGTCAAAATTAGCCGTTGGCAATATAACCGTTGGAGTCTCTGCACATACTATTTAAACAAGCTAAGCTAGATTTGATCTTCAACTTGTCGTGACGATGAACCACACTGGTTGGTTCGAAACACGTCGACAAAAGAATACTTATGTGATTTCGCCGAAGATTCTCTAAACAATGTTATGGATCACAAAAGTCTAAATTCCTTAAGAACTATCATTCCTTCTTAATCTTCAAATATAAAACACAACAATCTCTTTCAGAAAAAACAATAGATAGATGTAAAGATCAGTGGTGGAAAACCTTAAGTAATAAAACTAAAATTTATTTTTAGTGGCTATCATAGATAACATTGGCTCCAATGAGGATGCTGCACCCTTGTGGTGCAACAAAGAACCAATAGACTAGTCTCCTGACCATTGGGCTGATCCCATCTGAAGACTGAATTCAAACCCACTTCACCAAACTGAAAAGAAAACTAGAACATGTAATCTAAAGCTGAAGGAAATACTTGCCCATCAAGCTTATTTATGTTCTACTCTAACATTTGAAAATCCACCTGTTTAATTCAATTAATACAAAATCTCTAGTATAACCAGTCAAACAAAAGATTCAACGCTTGGGATGCTTGATTGTGCTTGAACAAAATCAGTAGTGGATCACATATGTGCAACTTAGAATAAAAACTGAATCCATCACTTGAGCTTCTAAATGGAAGAGACTTCACCTTCACCGATGACTGGAATAGACTTGCGGTAGAACTCATCTTGAAAATCTTCAAGTTACTGATCTGCAAGCAGTGGGTTCACCATGAAACTTCAATCTTCAATATCTTTTAAGAGTAGAGTCGCCAGGGTAATATCAAAATCTTCACAACTTATGATTTCCTGTTACCCTCAGGAATCAGAAAGAAGAGACTCAAAGAGAATCCTAGAAAAGGAGATTTTCGGCTCCCCTCATATGCACCAAAATGTTATCAACCGAGCTGGGAGGGGTTGGGTTATGTCAGCCCTTCAACCAAGAGTAGCTATTTCAAACTAGCTTTTGATTGGAATTTAGCCCTTCCAATCTGAGAGGACTCTCTCAATACTTTTAAAAAAATACAGATGGCTAACTCTGGTTTTCTATGTGATTTTTCAGGTGAAAGAGTGTTTGGACAACCACCATTGGGCATGGAGTCAATTAAATAAAAACAACCAAAAACAACATTGCTTTATGGAAGCCAAGCCATCTTTGTTTTGCTAATGTGGAAATGGACATTCACAGTAATCAAAACAAATTGAAGGAAGTTGGAGCAATGCAACATTGAATTCCAAGTAATCAAATAAGCTATGAAAACTAATAATAAAGGAGCATCATAGGATAGGACTGAAACCAGAATGAATATCAGGTTAAAACAGAGTATGCTACAACTGTATTTTCTATTAATTGAAAACAATACAAGAGTGATTCTCACATCATCGATCCCCCTTGTGGAGAGTAAAAAATCTACCTATTTATAGAGAAGAGATCCCTTTACATAATCTATCACTTGGGATAGATTCAATCAACAACTATGAGGTCCAATAAAAACCTTGAGCCTTCAAAGGGTTTTTCTTGTACAATAGAGTTTGAATAAAAATGGGAGTTGTATGAACTGCTACAACAATTTAAAGTGCGACACTGTATTGGTGGAAATTTGAACATCTGGCTCTTCGAATCTATTGTGTTGTTTGTTGTTGAAACGTGTTGAAAATGCTTCGCTGTCTTCTTTTTCTTTGATGCTTCTGCTATTATTTTAGTTTAATCATTTCCCGTTTACATTAATTTATCCTTTTATAGACTATTGGGAAATTTGGGGAAATAATTTTTAATCATA
>APFE031250403.1:18327-55995 GCA_000404065.3 Pinus taeda
GCCAACCCCTTCTCCCTTTCAGTCTGGAGCCAAACTTTCAGTCACTTGTACTTCCCCTGAAGTTGATGCTACCTTATACTGTCAACTTGTAGGAAAACTTTTGTATTTGACCCGTATTTGTCTTGACCTTTCCTTTGCTGTTGGCCTTATTGCTCGATTTATGCGAAACCCACATGAAAGTAATTGGAAATTAGCTAAAAGAATACTTCGTTATGTTTGAGGTACCATTCAGTTTGGGATTCATTATAGTGCAGAAGCATCTCCTCTATTGGTCGGTTTCACTGATTCTGATTAGGCTGGTGACCCTGTTGAATGGAAGTCTACTGTAGGTTATGTGTTCACTCTTGGTTGAGGACCTATTACATGGGCTTACAAGAAACAAAGTGCCATTTCTCTTTCTTCAGTAGAAGCAGAGTATTGTGGTGCCGTAGAAGTTAGTAAGGAAGCCCTGTGGCTTCGTCAGATCTTGTCAGAGTTTGGTTTTCAACAGTAGCATCTGAATACACTTTGGTGTGAAAATCAAAGTTCCATTCAACTATGCAAATATCTAGTCCAACATCAGCACAAAAAACACATTGAACTGCACATGCACTTCATCAGAAAGCTCATTCATGACCATGTTCTTGATGTGCAATATTGTTCAACAGATGATCAACTTGCAAACATCTTTAGAAAGGCTCTCACAGAGGCAACGTTTACTAAAATTCGATTTATGGTTGGAGTTCAGGAAGTTGTCACTAAGGGGGGATAGGCTCTAATGCCTCCTTCCTTCTCCTATTGTGTCATATTTGTACATTCTTCAATCCTATCCCAAGTTTTTCTTAAGGGGGGATGTTAGAATATTCCGATACATAGGAAATAGTTAAGTATAACTTGGTCTAGTGTAGAGTTAGGTAAAGTGTATTTCTTTACTATGTACTTTTGTAACTTACAATTCGATGGTCATGATATGTAGTGATCCGATGGTTCATTCTCTCCTCGATATTACTGACACTTGATCCATGGCTTAACACCCAATTGGTCCATGATCTCTATTTAAAGAGCATGGAGGGTCATTTGTAGGGTAACCGTTCATGAGAAGATTATGTAAATTTTCCTTCTTTTATTAATAAATTTCCTGAAGTGGCTGCGTTGGCTTAGGCCATGGACTGTTTCCCTCTCTGAGGGTTTTAACCACGTCTACTGGTGTATTGCTCTATGATCTGTTTATGAGTGGTGTCCTTTGGTGTTCTGTCTGAGGTACTTACCCTGTAAATTCCTATAGTGTGGAGGGTATGGGGCGGTCCGCCCAATGCAGACCCGACCCCGAAAACAACAAAAAAAAATATATGCGTATATTTAAAAAGGGGTTTTGTTATATATGGCGGGGGCGGGATTTGATCCCCCGACCTTCGCGCACCCAATATAATGACTTAACCAATTTTCCAAATGAATCCATTGGTTTATCCACCCTCAAATTTATATAAACCCAACATTTTCCCAATGCGCCCGAGCATGGAGGAACTAGGAGCGGGCATGGAAATTGAGACGGCATTATTTTTTTAATTAATTTATTGCAGGTGGAACCATGACTAAGTGAAATTTCCAGGAGGGTGAAATTTTTGCAGTGTCCAAATTAGACAAATTTTATGTCGACCTTACACCTCTTGGCAACACAAACTCGATGGCATAGTCAATTCCTTGATCTAAGCAGCATCTTTGCAGAGGACCCAGAGGAGGGAATCTTTAAGGAATCTAAGGGGAATGTAAAGATTCCTTGAGCCCCAGATTCTTACTTTCTCAGGATTCAGAAATTTGACAGTTGATTTTGCATTATTTGATGCCACAAATATGATGGTGTGTTTAGATTTTCCATTTGCTCATTCTATTTTCGGCCACTTTTCTAAGTGGAGTGCAAGTGTCAGCATTCATGTGCGAGCAGTCATTTCCATGTGATTCGATGTCGTGAGATCGATGGTCCGAACAAATTCAGCAGTTTGATGTCCTCTTCTTTAGATGGACCCAAGATATGAGGTATATAGAGTGTGTTCATTTATTTCTTTTTGCGATGCATTGTGTTGCATAGATCCCTTTTTGATGTTGATGTGGGATCTTGTCTCTTACTTGTTTTCATGATTCCTGCTTCATGTGATGCGGAATCATTTGTGTGATGTACTTGTTTTCATGATTCGTCATGTTGTGTTTTGAGATCCATTTGTTGTATTTTGATGGGATACTCATGTTGTCGCCTTATATGTTTGCGTTGAGATCCCTTTTATGCCATGTTGGCAAGACGATCACCATGCATGAGTTTTATGTCATACTGATAGGTCCTTTTTTGACTGAGAGTTCCTGTAGTAGAACATCTCTTGGAGCCACTCCTGTGTGAGAGAATTTTCCTTGTATGATAGCGACGTCATCTCTTATGTACATCATCACTATTGAAAACACTTACTGTAGTGGCCTACACCACCTTGACACCAGGGCCTAGAGATGTAGTCCCTCCTGGACGAACTCTGTTATCAACGACTTATGTTTTTATGTTGCTGATGATTTTCATGTTCCTGTTCTTTAAAACATGCACATGTATTCATTTATGATCTTTTAAAAATGAAATTTAACACATCACCAAGGTAAAAGGTCTTAGAAGGGTCCTTTGTCACACTTGGACCTAGATCAAGTGGTAGCAAAGTGGTCTTTGTGTGGATGTGAATTGCAAGCGTGAACAATGGAACGTGCAGCGATAGAGGATGAGAAAGCAATGTACAAGACCATGCTCAAAATTTCCAAAAGGTGGAAATAAGGTATGAAACTCTATAGAAAGAGATAAAGGAAAAGGAGCGGTTGCGACGTCAGTTGCAAGCCATGGAAAAGGCCCTGGAAGAATTGAAGCACAACAACCAAAGTCTTCAAACATATAACATTGAATTAAAGATGCTTCGACACGAAGAGAAAGAGGAAAAACATAGTTTGTTACGACAACTGCAAGTAAAGGACGAGGCCTTGGAAAAGCTGCAGCATGACCCATGTGAGGTAAAAATTAGTTCTTCGTATTCATGTATGTTTCCTGATGATGATTTCACTGTTTTTGAAAATCACACCATAGGAATTGGCTCCAAATTGTTGAAGAAAATGGGGTATGAAGGAAAAGGCTTGGGCGTTAATGGCCAAGGCACTGTCAACCCCATCAAAGTAGAAGAATTACCTCGTCAGACAGGACTTGGGTATGTCAGAAAGGAAGTTGGGGAATGCGCTGAGACAACTAGCGAACCAACAACAACAAATGATGAGAAGCCCTCATCAGTTCTTTCCACATCGACAAAGGAGGTAAAAGATGTTGGATTCCTTTTGGTTTTGTCTTCACATAGTATGATTTTTGTTGGAGATTTGGAGATCTCAATTATAGGGACAAACATGAGGCTCCTTACCAAGACGAGGCACGAGGAGGAAAGATAACTTGGTGTTAATAACCAAGGCATAACTCAACCAATGGAGGTTATGCAGAGACCTCAATTTGCAGGTTTGAGATACACCAAGGGAGAATGCGCGAAGGTGTCAGATTCTTCTGAGACATCGTCGAAATTGTCGAGGAAAGAGAATGATGGGAACAGATCTCCATCATCCCATGGCAGTGCCCATCGCAGGGAAAGAGTTGAGGCAAGCTCTCATTGCCATACTTACACTAGAGACAACAAGGAAATGTATAGCCACTCTTAACATTCGAATGTTCATTGTGATTATAATCATGTTGTTAGAGATGAACATAAAACATGGCATCGAGAAACATGTACCTTTTGTGGATTACATAACCATACATTTTCTAAGTGCTGGAAAAGAATGGAAACACAGAAAAGGATGAGGCATGAAAGACCCTCTCAATAGCTGGTAAAGAAACATGTTAAGTAGATTAGAGGGAAGAAAACCTATTGCAGTCATTGCGATAGAAGTGGCCATCAAAGAGCCACATGTTGGAGGCTCCATCCAGAGAAGCGCCTTAAAGAAAAAGTGTTGATGCATGAACCATGTGAAGCAGTTGTTCGACCATCGAATGTGCCACAAGGAGGCGACTCATTCACCTTGATAAGTGAAAAATGGTTTCTAGATATGTTAGCTTGTCACGGTTGTGCTTTTGTAAATCATTTGTTGCATTTTAAAATGTAAAAGTGACGATGTGTTTTCCATCACTTGTTCAACAACAATGATGTCTGGTCTTATTTTGTATTGCATGATAAATAGTGAAAGTGATGTCATGTTTCCATCACTTGTCAGAGCAAAAATAGTGTTTGGCCTTATTATTGTAAATCATGTGTTGCAGTGATGCTGTGTTTTCCACCACTTGTTGAAGCAACGATGATATGTTGGCCTTGTTTTCATAGCTGGGGTATTGCATCCATCTTGATGTAAACTTGACCACTGAGTATGTGTTATAAACTCATGACAAGTGTGGGATGCTTGGTTCATTAGTTGGTCATGAAAGTCAAGCATGTAATTTGCAAAACAATGTACTACAGGTTGCATAGGTTGCAAGTGTTGGATCATTGCTTAAGGCTCCGAAGAACAAAGGTGAAGGAGATGGAAGTGAGACCTTTCATGATTCTTGTGATGTAGACAAGGTACAAAAAAGTTGCAGAGTGCTTTTCATGCTTTTGGAGGACCAAAAGCTCCTCAGTGGGGAGGATTGATCCAAGTGGCTCTAGGGACACACACAGAACAAAGAGGGCTTATGGAAGCTCAAAAATCAAAATGATTAGAATTCTTTCAAACCAGGACAAGAGCATAGATCTCATCATCTTGATTGCAGTGGTGTGAACGGTTTGTCAATCCGAGTTTGGATGAAGAAGATAAAGGCAGTCAAAGTTTTGGTTGACTTTTGCTAACTGGGCAGGCTTAATGGAGACACAATTTGGAAGTTTTCCAACGGACGAAATCCAACCAACTCTGGCCAGATTCCTGGCAAATTTTTGGCCTATTTAATTTGACTCCTTTGGTCAAATTTTGGAATTTTCGAAATGACCTTATTCTTATTAAAGATTAAAAAAAATAATATAAAGGAGGTGGTGGGCCACCACCCCCACCACCCCCACACCCCACGCCTCTACATAAGAACCCATTAATCATTTTAATGTGAGGAGACCAGCAGGTATCGAGCTAACGCCAGCCACATGGGTTGGCCTGCCACCATGCGGCGGCCCCATGTACACCAAACAACCCATGTAAAGTAACGACTCCAACAACATTAATACATGAACCAAACTGCACCCCAATTAATACGTGTGTGCAGAGGGTATGGGGTGGGCCATCCAATGCAGACTCAACGCTGGAAACAACAAAAAAAAATATATATGCGTATTTAAAAAAAGGGATTTTTTTATATATGGCGGGGGCGGGATTTGATCCCCCGACCTCTGCGCGCCCAATATAATGACTTAACCAATTTGCCAAACGAATCCATTGGTCTATCTGCCCTAAAATTTATATAAACCCAACATTTTTCCAATGCGCCTGGGCATGGAGGAACCAGGAGTGGGCACAAAAATAGAGACGACATTATTTTTTAATTAATTTATTTCTGGTGGAACCATGACTGTGCGAAATTTCTAGGAGGGTGAAATTTTTGCAGTGTCCAAATTGGACAAACTCTATGTTGATCTTACACCTCTCGGTGACATGAACACGATGGCATAGTCAGTTTCTTGATCCGAGCAGCAGATTTGTAGAGGACCCGGAGGAGGGAAATCCTTGAGGAATCTAGGGGGAATCTAAAAGATTCCTTGAGCCCCAAATTCTCACTTTATCAGAATTCATAAATTTAACAGTTGATTTTGTGCTATTCAATGCAACAAATCTGATGGTGTGTTTAGATTTTCCATTTTCTCATTCTATTTTTTAGTCACTTTTCTAAGTGGAGTGCAGGTGTCAGCATTCATGTGCAAGCAGTCATTTCCATGCGATTCGATGCCGTGAGATCGATGGTCCGAACAACTTCAGTAGTTTGACATCCTCTTCTTAAGATGGCCCTATGATGTGAGGTATATGCAGTGTGTTCATGTACTTCTTTTTGCGATGCATTGTGCTGCACAGATCCTTGTTTGATGTTGATGTGGGATCTTGTCTCTTACTTGTTTTCATGATTCCTGCTTGATGTGATGCAGAATCATTTGTGTGATGTACTTGTTGTCATGATTCGTCATGTTGTGTTTGGAGATCCCTTTATTGTATGTTGATGGGATAATCAGTTGTCACCCTGTGTGTTTGCATTGATATCCCTTTTATGCCATGTTGGCGAGATGATCATCATGCATGAGTTTTATGTCATACTAATAAGAGTACTTTTTTGACTGAGAGTTCCTGTAGCGGAACATCTCTTGGAGCCACTCCTGCGTGAGGGAATTTTCCTTGTATGATAGTGACTTCATATCTTATGTACATCATCACTATTGGCAACACTTAATGTAGCGGCCTACACCATATTGACACCAGGGCCCGGAGATGTAGTCCATTCTGGACGAACTCCGTTATCAACCGCTTATGTTTTTATGTTACTGATGATTTTCATGTTCCTCTTATTTACAACATGCACATGTATTCATTTATGATATTTTAAAAATGCAATTTAACACATCACCAAAGTAAAAGGTCTTGGAAGGGTCCTTCATCACACCTAGACCTCAATCATCCAAATTTGGGCATATTAAGGAACTATGGAAAAATTGGTATTTTTAACAAATTACCTCCAAAGAACACTTTGTATCTTCTTAACCATTACAAATTTTGGAAAACAACCCGTAGATTACTCAATTTCCTATGCTGGGAAAAAACCCATGTTTCAGAATTTTAAGATTCACTATAATCGACATGAAAATCAAGGAGGAAATTGACAGTTTGGAAACTGCTACAAATTTAGGGCTAAAGCATTAATTATTCCCTAAATATAAATCCATTCGACTAGGGTGTATCTTGACTCATGTGGAAGTGTTCAAACAAAATTTTGAACAAAAACTTTTCCATATTTTCCTAGAAATGTGTCAAAATATGAAAGCCCCAAATTGGTGCAGGAATGTTGTCGTAAAAACTGAATTGGTGCAAGAATGCTGTAAAAACTGAATTGGTGCAAGAATGCTGTAAAAAATGAATTGGTGCAGGAATCCGATGCATGGTGTAGGAACCTAATTTACAATACAAAGAGGTGAGTGCATGATCAAGGTCCATTGTCATATAGGTAAGAAGGTAATTGACCATGTTTAAACCTGCAAACAAAAAAACCATCATTAATAATGGCTTAAATGTCAAATCTTGTTAAAACAAGGGAGATGTGTTACAAAATAAATATTTACTTTATCGTTTCTAAGAATGCACAAAAATGTTGACAATAACCATACAATATAAACAAAATCATGATGGATTTCTGAATAAAATGGATATACAACAAGACAAAATAGAGGCCTAACATCCACCCATTTCGATCATCTTGCATGTCCTCATGCAAGCAAATCAATTGCTTAATTGTCACTCCCTTGCAAGAAAACAATATTTCAATATCCCTGCAAAATTTCCTACTATATATGATTGTCCCGACAATGGAGATATATGTTGGTTTATTTCGTGCTAGATTACTCATTCATTAATATTTATTCCAACAAAATATGATACCAATGATATTATAAAAATGTTAAACTGCAAGGATAGTTTTATAATGAAGTAGCCAACAATAAAATTTCCACAAAGCATATCAAGAGTAGCCTTAGTCAGAAGTTGTTTTCCTCAATATCCTCATTACAAATAAAATTGACATAATTTCAAATCCATGGTGTTAAAAGAAAGATATCAAAATGGTACCTTCCCATCTTACCGTTATCCAAGCATATAGTTGAAGTTCCTCTTTTTCAGGAAAAGTGAGTCACCTTCACTAAGGGTCCCACATCCCTAAAAACCAAATTATAAAGATAGAACTCCAAAGCATAACACTAGAAGGATCATAAAGCCATTCTTGGAGAGATATGATAATGAGCCCAAGGAAAGAAAAAACAACCAAGTAAATCATAGTGTAGAATTAACTTTAATACAACAGACATGGCCATGCTGCCAGCAGGTGTCTATAGCCTCGACATGGATGCATTTTAACCCAATGAAATGCATGTGTCCCCTTTATTAGATTCGTATTCAAAGTCATTTAAAATCATTCCTTTGGTTTAGAAATTAACCGAAGGCCACTGTCCTAGCTTGGTAAACAAAAAACAACAATGCCATTCATAAGAGCTAACAAGAATGAACTAGTCAGCTTATGATGAGACCTCTTATCTTTCAGTTTTTTAACTAAAAGAAATTACCCTGGCTTGGTGACTAGTAGCGGTAATGTCATTCTCGTTAGGACCCATGATCATGATAGGTCAGCTCGTAATGAGATCTCCTATCCCTCAATTAACCCATTTATGTTAAAATGAACTCTGGTTACGATCAACCTTAAATAGATTACTTAATAGTTGGGGAGGAAAATCTGCTCCTTAAGAGCATGAGATGGCATTAAAAGTTTTTAAGTACTAATATTTACTTGTTGGTCCTTCTACCCAAGAGACTCATTTTAAAGGAAACATCTTAGATAATGACTGAAAAATTTCTTGAGTTAATCATGCTAGGGTTCTCATAAGATCTCATTAAGGTTTTATAGGAGTGGTCCACCATATGATATTTTTCAACAATAGCTTCTAAGAGAAACTTGAAAAGATTTCTTGGACAACAACCTATTCAAGTGACTAGGCCAAGATTAGGGTTATGGGTTTATAAGTGTAAATTATTAAACATAAACATAATAAGTCCCCTTGACTAACTCAATGGATGACCCATCAATGAAGATAAACCAAACCATCAATTATAGTCACTTGTACAAAATAATGAAGCATTAAGAATGAAATTCTTCTGACAAGACTCACCGCAAGAGTGCATAATATCAGAAATTTCAATAGTTGTGCCTTAAGAATTGTAGTTGAAGAGTGTTGTTGTAACAATTTTATTTCAAATGGAATTTTTATTTATTGTTGCTATAATACCTTCCCCTAATTTAAAGAGAGGAAGATATCCTTAAGTGTAGGAGTACTTCCAATGTAACCATGTGCGTAACATAATGCTAAATATACTCATACTCAATTTTAAAGAATAAACTTCAACACATACCAAAGTATGAGAAACCAATTGATTTAATTGAGATGGTACCAAGAGTTGTTGAATGATGGAGGAACACTGTGTACTGAAAATTTTTTGGAACCAATTTTCAATGGAGTTGACATATTCTTTGTCTTCTAATTCATTAGTAACTGGTGGTGTCTCCTTTTCTGGCATATCATGTCGGTCTTCCCAAGATTTTTGATTATTTTCTTGAGTACAAGATGGATCTTGTGATAGAAATGTTAAGAAATCTTCAATCTTTGTTTCTAGTGGCTCTTCTTCCTCATCCGATCTGATCCATGATTCTTCAATTTCCTCATTAGATGGACAAAAATATTCAAAGAAATCTTCTCGACCTTCTTGAAGGGATGATTCATGGATATTTTGTTCCTTTATCATATTTGAAAATATGGATCTACTCTTGACTTCTTCTAAGATCTGTTCCTCCTGGGAAGTAAAGATGCTAGCTGCTGCCAAGATTTGAGAAAGATCCCGGAGTGCAAATCTTGTCAAGCATTTCATCATTTTTCTTCTGCTAGCTAGAAGATCATGTTAACACATGGATTAACACAAAGGGAGGGTTATTACAACACCAAAAATACCTAAAAAATAATTTGCAGGAAAGGAAACAAACTAGGCTTGTGAGCTCTCTGGCAATATTGCCCAATTTTCTTCAGCAAGCAAGAAAACCACACTAAAAATTCATTTGCAGGAAAGAAAACAAACTGGGCTTGTGAGCTCTCTGGAAATACCGTCTAGTATGCTTCAGCAAGCAAGAAAGCCACACTAAAAATTAATTTGTAGAAAAGGAAACAAAACCTTGCAAGAAAAAGTAGGTGAAAAAGAAAACCAAATGAAATAGGTCACCAAGGTCAATCCCCTACGCGCCTCCTAGCAACGAAATCAAAATGTCAGGTGTAACAAACAACCTAACATTTAATCGTCAATCCAGGAGTTCATAAACTTAGAGGAACAACACTGGAAATGCCAGAGAAGGACTTTAGCAACCTGCACTAGTTAATACAATGACACCACACCATTATGGAAACTGGATTCACTAAGGAAAAATACTTGCCACAAACTTTGATAGATAAATTAAAGCATGCCTTGCAATCAATCTGAAAATAACGTTGGAAAATGAAATATGTTCCTGTAATCAAGAATCCAGTTCTTTAAAAAGAATAGAAGGGATGATCTTCTATTATACTTATAAATCCGAGTCCTTCACTAAAGATATCTCATTCCTGTACTAGAGAAATCACTTGCCTGTACCGAAATGAGTCTTGTTCCTGCACTAGAGCTTAATGAAAGGAACTTGAATCAGTAGAAACAATTCTGGTAAATAAAGGAAAGAAAGAAAATCTTTTGTGACTAAGTATCAGTGTGTTAAGAGACAGAGAAATAATTAGACTTATAGTTATGTCTGTCTTTGTTACAAGTTTTCCATTCCTGGACTAAGCCAACGTTCCTGCACTTGGGATGATATTCCTGTACTAGAACAATGTTCCTATACCAAAAATTTATTATGTTTCTGCACTGAATATGTCAACTTAGTATCAGAATTCTGGGTTCCTAAACTAGGGTGCACTATTCCTGTACCAGGATATTGATTCCTGTACCAAGAAAAATGTCCCTGTTCCTATGCAACCAACATTCCTGCACTAAGTTTCCTATTCCCTGTTAGTGCTTGTCAGTCATGTTAGTCACCAGTGATCAAATATGCTCTTACAAGGTTTGTTAGGGTCTCGAGGTCAAATTTTATCATGTCACTAGGTTTCCATAATAAAATTTGGTCACTGGCTAGTGTGTCTAGGTCTACTACTACTCCTTCAAGATTTTCATGTTCTGGTCACTAGCATCACTCAATTGGATGTGCCATCATTAAATAAATCATCATCATCATCTCAACCATATCATCATGGTAACCATTCATCTTAGTGTCACCATTAGGTCATTAGGGTTAAGGTCACAAAATCAATGATTTCATGTAGAAATCCAACAAATGAGGAGTGTCAAGAGGTAAATTTGTACAATAATACTTAATTTCAAACGTAATTTATGTTTTTATATGTAATAATATTCCTAAGGTTCTAAAGTGACAAGAAGAAGTCCTAAGGCTACAAAACTCAAAATGAGAGTGACTTGGTGAGGTGGGCCATCCTATATCATTAATCACTTAAACACCAAAGAAAATTATAAAAGCACATGGAGGAGCTCATTCACACGCATTTGCACCTTTCTACCATCATAGCATCGAGATTCCCCCTCTCCTTTGCAAAAAATTGTGATTCCATAGCCCTCACTGGCAAAAATTGGTCTTGTTGCGCACAGACAGCCCTCACTACGCACCCAAACAACACGCTACACACAGGTGGCCTTCCCTGCGCATGGACATAGTTGTCCAAAATTGATATTTGACCACCAAAATCCATTTTTCAAAGCTACTCTTCAGTCATTTCATCCTCTAGGATCTATGACAAGTAAGTTTAATCATTTTCATGCCCTCCTTTGTCTCATATGTCAAGAAATTGATCAAATACTTCTTCTCACAGGGTTTACATGATTTTCATGGTTTTGATCTTCAAATGATGAATTTTTTCCCTAAGCCCTAGATTACTTATCCCTACACCTCTATTTGCAGCTAATACACCATCTCCATCCATCACAAATCCTTTTCCCCTCATTTTCTATCATTTTGCTCTAAACCCTAGTCTACCTTGTCTCTTTCTAGGATAGGCCTGTCTTTTGGTCTTTTGCAACCCCTCCTCTCACCCATTTCCCAAAATTCCTTCTTCCCCTACTTACTGACATCATCCCCAAACCTCCTAAATTTCCTTAAAAATTTAGGCAACTCCTAAGTCCATCATACCACCTCATTCCCTCACAGCAACAAATTTCACTAGTTTTGCTTGCCTTTCACCTAGGGTTTTAAGTATGGAGCTTGACTCATCACCATCAGAGAAGAGGAAGTACAACAAGGGGGGAATGTACTAAGGTTTGAGCCCTCTAATTGCAATGAAATCACCTCCACCCATCTGTCATGAAATGCTTTGAAGATGTCAATTATTTAGGGTTTTCTCAAAGAGTGCAAGAAGTAGGTTACCATGAACATCTCATAGGTATAATTTCCGTCATCTTGAAGGAAGACACGATCACCATTGCAGGGGCTGATTTCATGTTTTCAGTGGATGCCATCTCTCAAGCTACATGCATAGCAAACCATGGTGAAAACTGGTTCAAAGGCATGAACCTAGACCTAGAAGAGAATAAAAGCCACAATGGAAGAATTAACCTTTGAAGAGAGGATTACCATGGAAATACATGAGGATGGGGAGTTTTGGCTTGACAAAGTAAATTTACACCTTGAGAATCTCCTTGACAAGGCCAACATGGATAACAAGCTACAAAGGAAAATGGCCATCCACTACCGCAAGGAAAATCAACTTTGTAAGGGCAAAATCAAGGAGTTGAAGGCCAACTAGATGAAACCCTAATCAGCCAAGAGGAGAAGGGTAAGTTATATTTTATTTCTGTTGAATTCATGGTTGCATAATATACCTCATCAGTAATCTCTGGACAATTTTTTGGAGGATTTGGAGAAAATTTTGTGTTTTGGTGCAAACTTGCCATTCTTGGCAATTTCTGTCTAGGAGCGCAACGAGCTCATGTTGCGATTCTTCCTCAGGGATGAAAATGATGGAAAATTAGCATTTTTGGAAAGCTTATGACCCCCTCTCAAAACCCATTTTCCCACTTTCCTGGTCCAGGTCCCATTTTTTGATAAATTTGCAAAAAATAGGCCAAAAATCACCTTTCTGCCCCTCTTTTCCATTTTGCTGCGCACCTGGAGACACCTTGGGAGAATGGCCATATATCAACAAAAATGGGTCATTTTGAGTGCAAAAATACTATAAATACATATAAACTCTCCCATATTTGTATAAAATGTTGCAGATCTTGATTTGGACTTCATAAAGGCACTGAAAAATGGCCTCCAACAGCTTGTTGTGCACCTGGAAATTTATAAGATTTTTGTAAAATTTTCACTGTGTAATTTTTTGTAATTCCTAGTTCGACTTTGGTAAAAGTCAAAAGGATGATGTAGTTGAGTAATATTACTATAAATATGATGTTATAGTGGGTAATTAGTCTTGTTAAGTTGTTTTTATGTAAACTTAGGCCTCATTAAAGAAGAAAAACTCAAGTCAAAGTCTAAATGAAGAGTTTGTATTCAACCTTCTTAGTCTCAGTTGTTAGTTGAGATATTCATGGGAATTGTTCCACCACTAATGGATTGGACCCCTGAGGGTGGGGAAATTGTTTATTTTGTTAGATATGTATTATTTTCTCAGTCAAAGAGAAGGGTTGGACATCTGAGGAGAAAACTCTTGTAGCTTTGTGCTTGAGCATTTTTAGGAAATCAAAGGAATAGTTGCAGCTATTATCTAAGAATTCATGTGCAATGAGTTTGTGATGTTGTATTTTTTCTCTGTTATAGTTTCATATGAAATATATTCATCTTATCTTTCCATTCATCAATTCTTTAGTGGTTTTTCCTTAAGTTTATAAGCATAATTCTTTTCATAAAGCTATGTTTTGATGGGAATATCATTATGTGTTATTTTCTTTCTTTCTTAATGAATTCATGATATATATGCTCATGAAGACCTATTATTTCTTCTGAACACTACAGTACACTGACAAACCTATTCCACCACAAACCTATTTCTACCTTTCTCCTTTATATCTTTGCCGTTGTTACCCTTTTGATCCT
The DNA here is from genome assembly GCA_000404065.3 of Pinus taeda. Classification (NCBI taxonomy): domain Eukaryota; kingdom Viridiplantae; phylum Streptophyta; class Pinopsida; order Pinales; family Pinaceae; genus Pinus; species Pinus taeda. Next base: position 32,240 of record APFE031250403.1, read on the forward strand.
TTGAATTAGTTACCTGGTTTTCATCCCTTGTCCAACATCAAAACCCTAAATTTTCAAAACCTATCTGAGCCTAGCATAAAATCCTTTTATATTCCAGTCAATTCTTTGGCTGTGATCTCATAGAGAGATCCCTCTCTGGTTTGGTAGGGCTAGCTACTAAACTGAAATCTTGGTTTGTGATTACCTCTGTTGATTCCTCTCAACCTAGAAAATTGTGGGGATAACGTTTTGGCATTGTTGCTGGGGAACGAAAGATCATATATTCCCTCAGAAAGAATGACAAGGATTAGATCTGATTGCTAATGGTGAACAATGGTCAGACACAAGAAATGATGTGCATCTTTCACTTGATGATTCCAGTGTCAAAGGATCCAAAGGTTTAGAATTCTCATGGCGACTCCACTGTTCAAAAACTAGTAGTTTGAAGAACTTCTTGGTGACTTAACTATTTTCAAAATGGATTCAACTTCTCGAAGGTATGCTCCTATGAATCACGCTCATATTCCTGGTTTTCCGAATCATATTCCTTGCATAGATTGACAAACTAATTTTCCCAAATTCATAGATAGAAACGAGGATGAGGCTACTCTGCATATAATAAAATTTCATTGGCATATATATAAGCTCGGGATTAGGTTTCATGAGGATTGTTTGATGAAAATGTTTATGGCTATCCTAGAAGGAAAAGCAAGATCATGGTATGAAGGATTGAAGCAAGGTTGCTTATTCTCTCTTAAAGAATTCCACACAACATTCTTTGAGTTTTATGGAAAATCTCATCATTCATACTTGTTGTTCGAAGATTGTTGTGAATCCTGTGAAAATTTCATTCAATACCTTGAAGAGACTTTTGGTGATGAAGAATGTCTAGATTATGAGATCATCGAGGCCCTATATGAATATTCTTCCCAACAGAAAATAATAGAGATTATTTGCTTTGATACAAAGGATCAATCACAACACACATAAACTCCTTATTTGCTTGAATATGAAACATATCTGCATCCTAACAGTCAAGAAGAAATTGGTCTAAGTTAGAATTATGAAATTGCATGTACAGAAAACATAAGCACTGAACCATCTTATGACAATGATCATCTACTTTTGCAAGGAAATATTGAACAAGAAGTTGTTTTCCTTGATTATTGTGACAATCAGATTGATATTCTTCCTATTGAAGCACACGAGGAATCAAATATAATTGAAGTGGTTGTTGCATTTAAATTTTTCCATGAGCATCCAAAACCTTGCCTTTTAGATGAGAGGTATGAAGATAGTCATTCACTTGTTTTTTCAGATTGTTCTTTCTCTGAGTTTTTATTTCTAGATCAGGTTTGTGAAGACCAAGATGAGGTTTCTGATGAAATGTATGAACAAGGATCTCTAGACATTCACCACTCATATGTCTCTCCATCTCATCCATTTTTTGAAGCACTATTTCAAGGGTAGATTCATGCAAATCATAATTTTTAATTGGCATGTGTGAATATTTCAGACAATGTAATTATGGTAGAGAATAATCAAACATTGCAAGAAGATTATGAAGAGGAGAGAAGCGATAAAGAAGAAGTTGTTTTAGAGCCTCTTGCACATGATGATCTTCCTCTAGATTCAGAAAATGAAGAGTGTGCTTGTATTTCTTTTGAATTTCAAGATATGGTAATGTTCCAGATTATTATAGACCCTATTGCCAATTTGTTGCAACCATCAAGGAAGATGAATTTTATCGTATTTATGGATCATGAACACATGTTCATTGGAAACTTGGAGTGGCCAATATTTTGTTTTTTATGCCTACTCAAGGAAAGTACGAGCATGATTCAAATAAGTATCCATTTGCTGGATTGGTTACATTGGAGGGATAATTTAACATGATTGTATATATATCTTTAGTGGGTGGGTAGTTATCATTAGGATTTGAAGCCTAAGGTGAAGGCCCTACGATCTCGATGGTCTACTACCATAAGTAAGTTCAGTCAATGTGTTTTTTTATAGTAAAGTCAGTTATTTAGTCAATTTTTAGTTTTGAGTTTGGTCTTTGCATTTTGACTCCATGCCCAGTGAATAAGGCTACCTAGTTTACAGTCTTCTTGACACCTCCAAGGAGCTGTCATCCCCAGCTGGAGCCGATGTTAGTGCCCGTCAGTCATGTCAGTCACCAATGATCAAATATGCTCTTACAAGGTTTGTTAGGGTCTCGAGGTCAAATTTTATCATGTCACTAGGTTTCCAGAATAAAATTTGGTCACTGGATAGTGTGTCTAGGTCTACTGTTGCTCCTTCAATATTTTCATGTTATGGTCACTGCCATCACTTAGTTGGATGCTCCATCATTGAACAAATCATCACTATCATCTCAACCATATCATCATGGTCTCCATTAAGCTTAGTGTCACCATTAGGTCATTAGGGTTAAGGTGACAAAATAGTCATTTCATGTATAAATTCGGCAAATATGGAGTGGCAAGAGGTAAATTTCTTCAATAATACTTGATTTCAAATGTAATTTATGTTTTTATATGTAATAGTGTTCCTAAGGTTCTAAAGTTACAAGAATAATTCCTAAGGCTACAAAACTCAAAAAGAGAGTGAATTTGTGAGGTGGGCCATCCTACCTCGTTAATCACTTAGATACCAAAGGCTACAAAACTCAAAAAGGGAGTGAATTGGTGAGGTAGGCCATCCTACCTTGTTAATCACTTAGACACCAAAAGAAAATTATAAAAGCACATGGAGGCACTCATTCACACTCATTTTCATCTATCTACCAACCTAGCATCAAGATTACCCCTCTCCTTTGCAAAAAAATGTGATTCCATAGCTCTCATTGGCAAAAGTTGGCCCTCGCTGCGCATAGAGAGCCCTCATTGTGCACCTGGATAACACGCTGCACATAGGAGGCCTTCGCTGCGCACGGGGCATAGTTGTCCAAAATTGGTGTTTTACCACCAATATCCATTTTTCAAAGCTCCTCTTTTGTCATTTCATCCTCTAGGCTCTATATCAAGTAAGTTTAATCAGTTTCATGCCCTCCTTTGCCTCACATGTCAAGAAATTGATCAAATACTTCTTCTCCTAGGGTTTACATGATTTTCATGGTTTTGATCTTCAAATGATGAATTTCTCCCCTAAACCCTAGATTAATGATCCCTACACCTCTATTTTCAGCTAACACACCATCTCCATCCATCACAAAGCCTTTTCCCCTCATTTTCTATCATTTTCCTCTAAACCCTAGTATACCCTATCTCTTTCTAGGGTAGGCCCATGTTTTGGTATTTTCCATCCCCACCCTTCACTCATTTCCAAAAATTCCTTCTTCCCTACTCACTGACATCATCTCCTACACTCCTAAATTTCCTTAAAAATTTAGACAAATCCTAAGTCCATCATACCACCTCATTCCCTCACAACAACAAATTTCACTATTTTTGCTTGCCTTTCACCTAGGGTTTTAAGTATGGAGCCTGACTCATCACCATCAGAGAAGATGAAGTACAAAAAGGGGGGAAATATACTGAGCTTTAAGCCTTCTAATTACAATGAAATCGCCTCCTCCCCATTTGTCATGAAATGCTTTGAAGATGTTAATTGTTTAGGGTTTTGTCAAAGAGTGTAGGAAGTAGGTTACCATGAGCATGTCACAAGTATATTTGCCCTCACCTTGAAGCAAGACAAGATCACCATTGCAGGGACTGATTTCATGTTTTTAGTGGAGGCTATCTCTCAAGCTACATGTATACCAAACCATGGTGAAAACTGGTTCAAAGGCATGAACCTAAACCTAGAAGAGAACAAAAGCCACCAATGAAAGAATTGACCTTTGAGGAGAGGATTACCATGGAAATAAATGAGGACATGGATTTTGGGATTGAAAAAGTCAATTTCCACCTTGAGAAGCTCCTTGACAAAGCCAACATGGATAACAAGTTGTAAAGGAAAATGGTTGTCCACTACCACAAGGAAAATCAACTTTGCAAGGGAAAAATCAAGGAGTTGAAGGCCAACTAGATGAAACCATAATTAGCCAAGTAGAGAAGGGTAAATTATATTTTCTTGCTGATGCATCCATGGTTGCATAATACACCTCATCTGGCATCTCTGGACAAATTTTGGGAGGATTTGGAGAAAATTGTGTGTTTTGGTGCAGACTGGTGCAAACATGCAATTTTTGGCAAATTTTTCTAGGGCTTATTTTTTGAGAAATTTGCAAAAATGAGGCCAAAAATCACCCTTCTGTCCCCCTTTTTCCATTTCGCTGCGCACCTGGAGATACCTTGGGAGAATGGCCATATCTCAGCCAAAAATGGGTCATTTTGAGTGGAAAAATACTCTAAAGACATCTACACTTTCCCTGATTTCCAGAACAAGATTCAGATCTAGATTTGGAATTTAAAAAGGCACTCAAAAATGGCCTCCAACAACTTGGTGCACACCTCGAAATTTCTGAGATATTTGTAAAATTTTCATTGTGTAATTTTTTGTAATTCCTATTTCGGCTTTGGTAAAAGTCAAATGGATGATGTGAATGATGTAATTGAGTAATATTAATGTAAATATGATGTTATAGAGGGTAATTAGTCTTGTTAAGTTGTTTTATGTAAACTTAGCCCTTGTTAAAGAAGAAAACTCAAGTCAAAGTCTAAATGAAGAGTTTGTATTCAACCTTCTCAGTCTCAGTTGTTAGTTGAGATATTGATGGGAATTGTTCCACCACTCATGGATTGGACCCCTAAGGGTGGGGAAAATGTTTATTTTGGTCTTTATTATCATTTTCTCAGTCATAGAGAAGGGTTGGACATTTGAGGAGAAAACCATTGTAGCTTTGTGCTTGAGCATTTTCAGGAAATAAAAGGAACAATTGCAGCTATTATCAAGGAATTTGTGTTCAGTAAGTTTGTGATGTTGTATTTTCTTTGTTACAGTTTCATATGAAATATGTTCATCTTCTCTTTCCATTTACCAATTCTTCAGTGGTTTTTCCTTAAGTTTATAAGCATAATTCTTTTCATAAAGCTCCGTTTTAATGGGAATATCATTATGTGCTATTTTCTTTCTTGCTTAATGAATTCATGATATATATGCTCATTAAGAACTCTTAATTCATCTGAATACTACAATACACTGACAAACCTAAGCCATCACAAAAATATTGCTACCTTTCTCCTTTATAGCTTTGTTGTTGTTACCCTTTTGATCCTTTGACCTAGTTACCTGGTTTTCATCCCTTGTCCAACATCAAAACCCCCAACATGAAAACCCTAAATTTTCAAAACCTATCTGAGACTAGCATATCTAGCCTAAAATAATTTTATATTCCAGTCAATTCTTTGGCTATGATAGAGAGAGCCCTCTCTGGTTTGGTAGGGACAACTACTAAACTGAAAGCTTGGTATGTGGTTACCTCCATTGATTCCTCTCATCCCAAGACATTGTGGGGGATAACATAACCAACTACTTGCATAAAGCATAAAGGATGATAACTATAAATCGATTGAAATTAAATCAGAGCAAGGGAAAAAATCATAAATGAACCATATGAAATCAAAGAAATCTTTAACCATTCATTCATTCAAGAGAAAAAACATTGCAAGAATCGAAAGAGATCTCTATCATAAAAAAAAGTTTCTCCATGTAAAGATAAGCATATAATTTAAGAAATAGAGCATTACTTCTTTCTTAAATCACTATCACTGCATGAACAAGGTATGTATATTTCTAAGATGAATGTTTTGAATCAAAGTTTCTTGCACCAAACTCCACATAAGGGAGTCGATGCAGTCACAGATCCTATGATGCGAACAAAGTCTCATTAATACCTAGGGGATGCAAATAAATTGAACCTAAGTTAAACCCACTTGCTGCAAACTCATACTTGAAAATAAAACATGTCTTGCATAAAGGAAATTAAATAGATTTGCAGGAATGAAATATTGTTACTGAAGTAAACCATGCTTACAGGATTGAAACGCACTTGCGAAATTAAACTGAAACACTCATTTACCGAAAGAGAAAGGAAATCACACAATGCATCAAAGGAAGGGAAATAAATGCTACAACAACCTTGAATAGATACAAAAAACCATACTATCAAACCTAAGATGTGAGAAGCATGCAGTTCATGAAGAAAACATAAATTTGCTAACTAGGTACATAAACAAAACTCCTTTGCTCTGAATATGCATATAAATATTTTAGCACACCTTATAAAAAGAGGGAGAATGAGCTGGGTTGGATGGGCCCTAGCCAACTAGCTCATTTCCGTTTACGAGTGATTAGAAATCAAGTACACAAACAACTCATTCACATAAGACTTAAACTCAGAAATTGATAAACTGGCATAGCTCCTTAGATTAACTTGAATGTTTGCTGCAATTATACATCAAAGCTTCGAATCCAGCTTCCAATTGATCATAGGGAAGGGGGAAGATCCCTTAAACTTGATCCAACAACATGGAAGTACAATAACTGGTTTTCCCCTCCCCCTTTCTAGCATAACTCTGTTTCTTTCATAATATTTTTACATTACAAATTTGGATTTAAACAAGACATTCCTTTGCAAATAATATGGGGATTTATTCCCAACTAATTCTCGTCAATATAATATCAATACAACCATTGCCCCATTGAAGGAATGAAGATTTGATATGAATTTTCCAAATCTAGGCATATTCTGGAATTTTGGAAAAATTGGTATTCTTAACAAACTGCTTCCAAAGAACACTTCATATATTCTTACCCATTAAGAATTTTGGAAAACAACTTACGTATTAATCAATTTTATATGCTGGGAAAAAACCCATGTTTCAAAATTTTAATATTCGCTATAATCAACATGAAAATCGAGGAGGAATTTGACAGTTTGGAAACTGCTACGAATTCGGGGCTGAAGCACTAATTATTCCCCAAATATAAATCCATATGACCTAGGTGTATCTTGACTCATGTGGAAGTGTTCAAACAACATTTTGAACAAAAACCTCTTCCATATTTTCCTAGAAATGTGTCAATGTATGAAAGCCCCAAATTGGTGGAGGAATGTCCCTGTAAAAACTGAATTGGTGTAGGAATGCTGTAAAAACTGAATTGGTGCAGGAATGCGATGCGTGGTGCAGGAACCTATTTTACAATACAGAGAGGTGAGCGTATGATCAAGGTACGTTGTCATATAGATAAGAAGGTAATTGACCATGTTTAGACCACAAACAGAAAAACCATCATTAATAATGGCTTAAATGTCAAATCTTGTTAAAACAAGGGAGATGTTTTACACAATAAATATTTACTTTATTGTTTCTAAGAATGCATGAAATGTTGAAAATAACCATACAATATAAACAAAATCATGAGGGATTTCCGAATAAAAATGGATATAAAACAAGACAAAACAGAGGCCTAACACTACAGTGCATCCAACAACTTTAGAATTCATATGTTAGACTTATACTAGGATTTAATGCAACCCTAAATTTCATACATGAGACACTAAGCTTCAAAAATCAAACCCAATCATAGCACAATATAATATTTAAAAAATATGACCAACCTTTTTGTAAACCCTATACTTTATCATCACATTTGAAACAATATCATCACATCATATCCTAGAATATCAAACTTCTACTAGGGCTAACTACAAACCCTAGAACTTGTCAACAAATAGGTTAGCACAAATACATATCTAGGATAATCATGCACAAGCATATCATAACACATATAGGAGAAACCCAAGACATAAATATCATTACATTTAAAGTTAGACATATAACAACCTTGATTAGGTTATGGTTTTCATTAGACAAATAAATCAAACACTTAGGGTTTCATTCCTACTAGATTACTCTTGATACATAAGGGTTCTACTCATAAAACCTAATTTACCGAGACCTCAAGGTCTAGGAACACATTAGCATCCAAACCTAAAGGACTAGGGTTTCCATAATAATACTAAAACTCAAAACATGACATTACCAATAAAACCCCAAACATCAAAACAACATTATTTTCTAGATTTCGTCAGTAACCCTAAGTAGACTAGAGTTTTTCACATTAGCACTGACATACCCTTAGGTTAGGGTTTTACAAAGTACCTTTTAGGGTTCCAAAAACATAATGATTTAATGAAGGTATATTTAATCTAATGATTAATCACCCAAACAAGAATCTCTATGATTCAAAGGTCCTGGACATGACACTTGTTAGTAAGGTAAAGCAGATTATTAGAATGAATGAATGTATCTTTGTCTTGAAGAGAACACAACTTAGGGTCTAAGACATACCTTTTAGTTTCTTTCTAGACAAACCTTATAGGACATCAATTCCAATACTTTGTCTTGTGAGATCTTGTCCATAGTCCTTGAGCATATCAATAAGATTTTCCTAAACAAGGAAAATATAAAAGGAAATGTTATTAACATCTAGTATAAACACATATAGATAAGAAATGGAAAAATAAATATAAATGATAATACAAGGAGTAAGATACTTATCTTTGGAAAAATGGTGAGGGATCCCTCTTAATCCAATCTCGAGAGATACCTATAATTTTAACAAAACAATTCAACAATGTTTTTCCAAAGCATGTTAAACCTATAAGTACTAAAAATCAAAATACAAAACAATTCAAAAACTTAGAGTAGAGGGACGTAGTAGTATAGGTCCTTTATTTATGATTCTTCAGTCTTGTTCTTCTTTGGATATCCTTCTTCGACAACATTTGCTTGATCCCTATTTATCTTTCTATTCATCGGATTCTTAGGACAATCACTTCTATAGTGATCCCATCTTGTGACAATTGTAGCATTCAATTTTGGATAGGTCCATCTTCCTTCTATTCCCTTTATAATTATTTAAGGTTCATTTGTTCTTGTGATGAGTGGAATAGGAATTTGAAATTTTCTCCTCTTCATTCTCTTTTTTTCTTACTAGAAAAATTATGACTTCTTCTTGAATGCATGCATTCCATAATTGTTTGAATGTAGGAGTTTCCTTCCAACTGTTGAGACCTTATGAAAATTCACTCCTAGATGTTGGTAATCCTAGAAGTGCAGTGATCACAAGTTCCTTTTTAAGTACTATCTCATCGATTTACTAGAGTTCATCTATGATTATAACTATTCTCATGAAGACGGATGCGACAATGTCTTCGTTTGTCATCTTTATTGATCTCAGTTCATTCTTAGGACTTGCTATTTGACCAAGATTATTTATTGTGAATAATTTGGATAATGCCTCATACATCTCTTGAGAAAAATCTATGCTGGGTATATATGGGAAGAGGTTATCCTTTATTCCATCCACCATTCGTGTCATGGATAATATCTATGTTTCTCCGCACTTTTCCTTTTCTGCATCACTTGACTCATTTGTAGGCTTATTTACTTTTCCTTTGACTAGACCCAAGACATTATTCTTCTCAAGGATAAGGTCTATCCTCTTCTTCTATGCCCTGTAGTTGGATGCTCCGTATAATTTGTTTTTTCCCTTCATTGAGTTAGACATTGTCATTGAAGATGGTAGGCTTGACTTCTTATATGACCCTTTTGATGACTCTTATTCAAACTTCTTAAAACTCCTTATTTTCCTTTCAATATATCTTCAAGCTTCATTTTTCCTCCTTCTTGACCTTAGCTCTAAAACCATTTTAGAAAATCAGAAAGGTAGAAATATTTCCTTTATGTTGATAATTACTTGTGATATTATTATGATATTATTAACTTTCTTATGTTCTTCTTTTACTTTATTTCATCAAGCAATTAACAAAATAATAACATACATCAGATGTAGGTGAACAACTAGGGAAAAAACCCTATCTAGGGGAAAACCCAGTAAAAGACTCCTTAATAATTTCACAAGATGATCCAAGACTCCTTGACCTAGACACAAGATTCCTCCGACCACTAGGTCAACCCTTCCCTTCTTCTGCAGATGATAACCTTTCAAAAACAATTTCGACCTAGATGCATCAACAAGACTTTGACCCAACAATATCCCAAGAAAAATTTGACCCAACTGTAGCCCAACAAAAACTTTGACCCAACAAGAGGCTAGCAAAAAATTTGACCCAACATAAACTTTGATCCAACAGAATATTCATCCTTCCAGCAAAATAGCCCAGTAAATCCACATGAGTGAGAGAGAGACAAACCCATAAAATTCGATCTTCCTTATTCCAACAAATCTCCTCCTTCTTCTACAACTTCACACTTTTTCTGCTCCCTCATCTTAGATATTGAACTTGTGAGTGAGTGTCGTCCAAATGAATCAAACTCCTTGTATATATACCCTTTTCGACAGGTCAAATTACCCTCATGTAGGATGACTTGATCAGGTAAGGGCCGATTTGGTGTGGAGGTGACAAATGACTTATTTTAATCAATATTAATTCTTTTTATATGATTCAAAAGCCTAATAAGGGTCTCTTTAAATGGACATATACTCTACTAACTCAAGACAAAACCTAGAAGTCCTCAATTGGGAATTTTACCTAAAACATGATTACCCAAGCATGAAATCCATGCTTTAATAAGTCATAGCGACAATAATAAAAAAAATTATTTCTTCCTTTTGATAAATACATTTCATTATGACTCAAATACAATTTATGAATATTGAACCTAGTTACATTCTTCAACAAACTGTGCCCCAAGAAGTTGTTTATAAAATAATAACACATGACCTACTACTTGATTTATAATTTCATCAGTGAACGAAGTAGGAAATGGATTAGTTATTGTGAGCTTATTTAGTCCGCAAAAGTCAATACACTTTCTTAATCTGGCATGATCATGCTTTTTAGGTTTAATGACCATAGGGCTTTCCCATTTCGACTTATTGATAGGGTAGATGATGCCAAAAACTAGCATCCCTTCTATCTCTTTCTGTGCAATAGGTTTATATTTATGCATGAGATTGTATGGTATTTTATCTATAGGCTGAAATCCTGGAATGAGGTCAATTTTCGTTTCCCCCATTTCCTTAACAAGTCCCTTGAAATCTTTGTAATCACAAGCAAAAACATCTTGGTACTCTTTTAGTAAGTCGATAAATTCCATTGTTTTTTTGCGCAACCAGTAATCACCTAATCGAGCCATCTTTGGTCGGTGATCATTTGATATATTTACTTCTATTATTTTAATATTTGCATCCATCCATTTGGGGGCCTTCGACTTGTTGAGTATCCGGTCTTCGACTTTTACCTCCTGATATGTGGGTGGAAAGTCTAATTTATTATATTTCTCATTTTTTTCTTTTCTACTTTAAATAGTGATTTAATTTTTCTAAGATTTTTAGGATGTTCTTTCTTTTAGCAAAAAAATTGACTAGTAGTATGGGTAGCTTCCATCTCCAAATGATTGCAAAACTTATCATTAATAAGCATGACACATGATTGCATTGGAGAGTCGATGAGACGTCAATTGCTACTTCTTATTTACAATTGTTGGGGGATTTTCCCTTCAAAAATACTTTAATATATTGTTTTGTCTCGACCAATTCTTGCTCTTTTGGTCAGAATTCAAAGTCCTTAATAATTTTTTTTTTAATTCTTTCCATTGTAACAATTTATCATGGGCTTCCTCCAATTTGTACCATTTATTGGGAAAATCATCCAGAGTGTTAGGAAACATATGAGGATGTACCCTTTCATCCCTATATCCAATTCTTCTCCATTCTGACTCACAATATTTATATGAAGAACAAGGTCATGTCCATGGTTGAATATTGGGATATTTGCTTGCCCTAATAATTTACGCACTCCAAAACTTTCAATAAAATAAGCTGTTGTTGTTTTCCAAGTTAGGATAGGGTCAAATGATTATCCCACCTTTGAGCTTCTTGATTGTAAAGAGAAAATTGTTCCTTGAATCTAAGTAGATTACTGGAGTCTTCATTTAAATCAAACAATAGAAATGATGGTGTTTATTTTATTTTCCTTTCTTGAATTATAAGCACGAATTTTATGGAAAAACATGGGTAGACCTTGTTCATTAGTACTACTTCAATTGTTTGACACTCTTTTGCTTTAGATTCATAACTCTCGATTTTCCATTCGTAGAGCTCAGTGTCAGAATTTTGTGTAATAGGAAAGTGGGGAGCATGTTAATATTTCTACAAATTCATTGGGCTCCACATTATCTTTATCTTCATGTAAGACTTGGTACAACATCCTTGTCTCTGAATCTTCTTCCCATGGTTTAACCTAGGGATTTCCTTCACGAGGATCAAGAGGTATGCCCTTTAATTTAATTCTATATTTGTCTAATGATATAGTAGCTTTCATCCTTTGACCCCATGGTCTCTTGACTAAATCTAGATAATCCAATATTCCATTGACTAAGTTGATGACCTCAAAGTTGAAAAAGGTTAGAATTCCCATAATCGATGTTTTGACTTGTCACACCATTTTGATTGGCTTAATGAACCTTTGGTCTGCTAATTTAAGATAGTTAGTCGTCTTGTGAAGTGATGGTCACCCCAAATTAATCCATGTTTCTCTTGGAAGTGTATTTACTTGTGATCTAAAATCTACCATGGCTTATTTCACCACATATCCATTTATTTCCAAATTGACTCGAGGGTTAGGATCGTCTAGATGTTTACCTTGTGACAGTTGGTGCATGTTTTTACATTGTTTTTTTCCTTCATTGTTGTTTAAAATTTTGACAAGACAAGCAGTTGACTGTTCCTCCTTCATTATTCCAAAAATTCCTCAAATATAACTCCCTTTTTTATTTTTTTCATGGTGACTTCATTCGGAAAAATTTGACTACTTTTTCCATACTGTTATTTTGAACATACATATCTGAGTATTTAGTAGTGATTTTAGTAGGTCAGAGGATTTGTTGATTTCAAGAAGGTTTCTCTTGAATTTCATCAAACTGAGTAATAACATGGAGGTTTTTTGGATTCATAATCTCCTGCTTAGGGACAAATTGTTAAATATTGACAATTCTTTTATGTAATATATTTTCAAGAATTTTGGGGCAATCCTCTGGAAAGTGTTCACCCAGACTGCACATACTGCAAAAACATAACTCAATCTTGTCTTTCAATGGAAATCTAGGTGTTGTGTGGCCCTCTTTCCAACATGTGAAACAATACAATCTTCCTTGTCCTCGAACATGACCATGACCATGACCTCCACCATTGTATCCTCCGCGTCGACCACCATATTATTCTCTACTGTTTCCTCTCCCTCCTTGTGTAGGTGGCTCATTATAATGATTTGAAGCCTAAGTATGGTAAACAACATGATAGTTGGGCTTGTTCTTCGCATTTAACTAATATTTTTTTTTTTTTTTTTTTTGTGTTGAATGGCTATTATCCTTACATATGGCACACCATTTCGTCTTAGTATTCCTTAAGTTATATTGACATTCTTTAGTACTATGATTTAACGCAGTTTGACATATATCATAGTATATATCTAACGAAACTCGTCAAATGTGTTAATCAAAATAATATACAAACTTATAGTTATCTTTGGTATGCTCTTCACTTCTACAGTTAATACACCATATATTATTTTTCTAGAGGGATAATGCCGATAGAGAGCTTTGTAATTGTTCAATATTTTCTTCTAGGTTATTGTCAGTTGTTGAGGCATTCAACTGCCCTTCACCATTTGTTTCAATGCATTGAGCCAACTTAAGGGCTTCTTCACATGTCTATACTTTGTGCATCCTTAGTGTTCCTGAAATTTTCTATAACAAGCCAACAACATACCATTGGACTAATAATGCTTCATCAATAATATATGGGATTTGGCTTTTGGCTTAGCAAATCTTTAAATCATTTATCATATTCCCTTAATGTCTCATTTGGCCAATTTTTTTTATCTCTTTTGATTTTTGAGTTGTGAAATGTTTGACATCTTGTGCTTTGAAAAAAGAAAAGAAACTTTCTTTCGAAGAGTTTACTTTTTGACTAGTTTTCTATAATATTCATAAACCAAGTGAGTGCTCGCTTTCAAAGAGCAATTGCAAATTGGGCCATTTGTTTGTCTTCATCAGTATTGTCATTAGCAAACCATAATTTTTTTCACAGAAAAATGAGTGTTTCTTTGGATATTCATCTCCTTGGTAAAGGGGGATATGATTTACCCCATTTTTACTAGTGGTGTTGTAGTTTTTAATGTTACCTTTTGATTGGTCTACTGGTCAATTTTATCGACTTCGACTATTGGATGGTACATCATACGTGGGGTATTTTCTTGATTGTCAACTTTGGCTTCTAAAGAATGTATTATTATTTCATTGGTTTGACAACCTTTGTCTACACATTTGGTGAACCGATTTGTTCCGGGTTGTGATTCTTTAGCGTTTGAGCTTGTATCTTCTAATTATTCAACAAATAACAATTGTAGTAGATGGGGCGGGGGGATACATTTGTGATATATAAAATGTGGATACGTATATATTTGTTTTCTTGACTATTAATCCATGTTTAGTTTATAGCAAGAATTTCCATTTCTAGTCGATCACTTAAATTACCTTGTTCATCTCTTTTATACCCAACTATGGATGATTCTGAATTAATATGCAGTCATTGCTGGAAGAATTCTCTAATAGTAAGACTTGATATTGAAACAACTAGTGAACATGAAATGCTATACTAGAGTTGTCAATTTCCATCTCATCTACCTGCCTTCCAAGACTCATTTTTAGACTATTAATCTTTGTTGGAACATGCGGTGCTATGCCTCTCAACTCTTGATGCTGAGAATCAGAGGAGTCTCATGAATCTTTGCTCTCATGCTCCAAAAGTAAACATTTTATTTCTCTGGTATTATTCTCATCTCTTTTTTATTTTTTCATGTGCTAACTTTTGAATGTTGGTTGACTATTTCTACAGGAAAAATCCATATAAATTCTTTCATTTATTGTCTTCATCTTGTCATTTCTTTGCAATCGAATGCTTTCCTCCCATTTTAATTTGCTTAGTACTTATGATTTTTCTTATTTATTCTTGATGAATCATTACCCCCCCGCTCCATGCCAAGCCAACTTAATGCTAGTTGAAGAGGGTAAAATCAACATCCATTTTTTGTTTCCTTAAGAAATAATCCCACACTTCTTTTTTATCTTTATAATGAGCATCAAAAAATTTATCCCAGTCAATATGTTTTGATGATAATCAAAATTTAGTGGTTCATGAAGGGGTGGTTGATATTCTACTATGTGGTTGACTCCACTATCAAGGAGAAACTTATGTAACAAAGTAGGCATGGTACAAAAAAAACTATCACGTTAATCATCGAAAAACCTTGCTTTGATTCATTCAATAGAAGTTTGTTTTTTTCTTTTTTCGAAGAGAAACAAATGTAATTTTTTTTATGATAAACAAGGAATCAAAATTAAATTCTATAGAGACACCATGTGTGTATGAAACCTGATAAAATACATGACTGATACAAAAAGAAAAGGTCCATCAAGAAAGAAATATAGGTATAAAACCCTAGGGGTAACAAAATCCGACTTCAAAGCATAGAGGAACAAAAAAACTGGGCACACAGGCTCGCCTAAAATATAAATCCTAGGGCACGTAGACCCACAATAATCCAAAAATTGAGTAGGAACAATATAAGAAAAAGGTTGTTGCCTCACGTAAGAGCCAAAAATATCAATGTACAAGCAAGAAACTACGCCTCAAAAATGCCAGCCTTAGGCGAGGCTGGAAAGTGATGGTCCTCCTAAATAGGTATAAATCAAAGATCATCTAACCAACCTTCAACATACATTTACCTCTCTCTTTATATTAGAAAACACCTTTTTGGACTATAATGTGTTTATTAGGGAGATTAAGGAATATTTATCATATCTTATGGCTTAACATGATTAATGTGCATGAAAAAGAGTATTTATTGCGCAAAAGTACATTGGAGACCAACTAGAGGAAACATATGAGGCTCATTCACTAGATTAACTCACCAAAAAAATCGGCTGTTTATTGGGAAGTTACTACACTCAGTGGCTACGAGGATCTAAGGAGACTAGATCCCCTTTTATGGGGATTTTGGAGGGAAGCAACCCTCCTTCCAAGGAGGCTACCCCTCACTCATTTTGTATATATTTGGAGCCATAAAGGAGATATTTTGTATAAATATTCATAGGTCCGACCATTTCTACAAACCCAAACACAAATATTTTGACAAAATTAATCTTCCCTAGAAAGGATTGCATAGATTTATTCTTATGAGGAAGAGTAATTTGTAAATTTGCTTTAACTCTTCCTGGATCAATTATAATGCTTTTTTTGGAAACTATAAAGGCTAACAATTTACCTTCATGGATAAAAAATATAGTTTTCTTTGAGTTTAATGAAATACCATTCTTACGACATCTACCAAATATTCCTTTTAAATGATCAACATGTTGTAATATTTTCTTTGAATAGACAATAATATCATCCAAAGTTTCATTGGAAATTTTCTCCTGCATTAATTAATTTGAATGACATTTTTTGATAGGAGTATATACCCCACTTGGTTTGAAAAGTAGTTTTAATTTGATCTTTAGGAGAAACCGAAATTTGGTTGTAACCTGAGAACACATCAAGCAAAGAAAACATCTCCATACTGTAACATATTGCAAAATTTGCTCCATTGGAGGAAGAGGGTAATTACCCTTTTTAGAGGATTTGTTCAGAATATGAAAATCAAAACAAATTCTAATATCCCCATTCTTCTTTTGAATTGGAAATAATTTTTACACCCATTGATAATGTCTATCAGGAAAGATAATTTTGTCTTTTAACAATTTATTTAATTCCTCTTTGATTTGATCTTCAAGCCTTGGATGCATTTTTTTGAGTTTTTGTTGAAAAGGTTTTGTATATGGTTTTATTGGAATTATATGTTGAATGATTTTGGTGTCATAAACTTTCAGATCATCATAAGTCAATGCAAATAAATATTTGTATTGTTTGAATAATTTGATGAATCATGGTCATTCTACAGGAGTACAATTGATTCCTATATTAAAATTTTGAGATTGTTCCTCTGTCCCCAAATTAACAAATTCAAATTGCAAATAAGAACTATTAGTCTTACAATTTATAATACCTTTGAATTTGTTTCGAAAATCATATAAATTTTTTAAACGGACTATGGATTTAGGAGTTGAATGTTGTGATTCAAATTTATCAGGAAAGTTTGATTCCAACCGTGCATCTGGCTGATCTTCATCAATAATAGATTATTTAAAAGTATATGCTAAAGTCAAAAATTCCTTGATTTTATCATGATAATCAAATACTCACGAATTGTATATATTGTCGGGTATGAATGGCCTAAAAAGTATTTCAACTAAGAAATTTTTAGATGAAGTTTTTTCAATTGGTAGAAGTATTGAAGCAACATTTCCAAATAGATCAACATCATTGTTTTGAGATCAAGAAATGAAATTTAATTCAAAACTATCATAGTTTTGAGCTAAGTCCTATGCTTCATGTCTGTAAATTTTTAAATGATTGGATATACAATGAATTGTTTTTTTACATTTCCTAACAATTATCTTTGAATCGACCAAATATTTTAATACTTTTTATTTCCATTTCGATGGCTTTACGAATACCTTGAAGTAAGGCCTCATATTCCCGACATTGTTTGTACAAGGAAAATTTAATCTACATGATAAAAGAAACTTATTACCTTGTGGATCTAATAAAATACATCCAATACCAACAACTTCTGTTGATTTAGACCCATAAAAGTATAAAGCCCAAAGATTTGTATTTATATGATCATTTGTTAAAACAATAGGAAGAATTTCAGCATATGAAATTTATCTTTAATTTAGAGCAGGTGCAGTTAGAAAATTCAAGTTTTTAATTTCTGTTTCCAAAACAACAAATTCTTCAGATGTGAATTCCCAAGAACAATATCAAATATATAGTTACCTACCTCATGAGACTTGTGGAAAATTGATTGGCTCATTTTCATTTTCAAGGTCTGTAACTGTATGTTTCATGTGTTGTTCTTTGTCTACCTTAACTTTATTTGGTATTCCATTTAATGGAAACCAAAGATGAGACTAATCAGTTGAAAAATATCTTTAATTTTGTAGAATTGAGGCTTCTGTGATCCATCATAGTTGTTAAGAAGAGCTTCGGCGTAAATCACATGAAAGAGTTTTTGTCAACGCGTTTCGAACCAACTAGTGTGGTTCATCGTCAGGACAAGTTGAAGAAGCAGATCTGGCATAGCATGTTAAATAGACAGTGCAGAGACTCCAACGGCTACAAAACGGCTATTTTTGACTCTGGACCAAGGTAAAAAATATATTAATAAATTAAATATTCTCATTATTTTTATTATTTTATTTCTAGAAATGATCATAATTAGGTGGAATGAATAGAATCCCAAGTGATTTATTTAATTAAATTACTTTATGTTAATTAATATATTAATAAATAATTAATTTATTAATGTATTTAAGTTATATTAATAAATTAAATATTCTTATTCTCTTTTTGTAATATTAATATTGTTTTCATTCTAGAAATTAGGATAAATGAATAGAAATTAGGTAAAACTAACCATTTTGTTATAATTAAATATATTATTTCTATTTAACTATCGAGTTTTATAATAAATAAACTCATTATTTTTATTATTTTATTTCTAGAAATGATCACAATTAGGTGAAATGAATAGAATCCCGAGTGATTTATTTAATTAAATTACTTTATGTTAATTAATATATTTAATAAATTAATTAATTATATTAATTAATTTATTAATGTATTTAAGTTAAATTAAATATTCTCATTCTCTTTTTTTAATGTTAATATTGTTTTAATTCTAGAAATTAGGATAAATGAATAGAAATTAGGTAAAACTAACTATTAAATACATTATTTCTATATAAATATCGAGTTTTATAATAATAATTCTAAATAAAACTAATATTATAATATGATTGGTTATGGATTGACCTATTCCTGATAAATTAGATAATAATTCAAACTAAAATATTTTATTTCTAAATTATGAATTAATTAGTGATATTAATTAAATTACTTTATGTTAATAAATTTTTAATTAATAATATTTAATTAAATTACTTTAAGTTAATATCGTAATCTTTAAGGTTACTTAAATTCGATTTATATTCCGAAAAATGGGATGTTAGGTTAAAATAAGCATAAATGATTAAAACTATAATTTTAATGGTAATAATTTGTTAAATTAATAACTAACTATATACAAGAAGGTTTGCAATATTATATTCCTTACTTTCGCTCCAATATACTATTAATAAAGACCATCTTATGAGGTTGGATTGAAAGGTAAGAGAGAAAGTTTATTAAATTATAATTAATTTAATTAGATATTATATATATATAATATGAGGCAGAAAAATAAGGGAAAGCCATAAAGAGCATAAGATAAAAGTTTAAAGTGAAGCAATCACATAGATGAATAAGAATAATCTTAACGTAAATATCATGCTTTAAATATACCTATAATATTGACCTACTGAATAAAATAATGGACACGCAAAGGACCTCCATCAGCCCTCATCAAAGAGAAAATCATATATAAAAACCGAATATTAATCATAAAAATACCGGAGGGATAAAATAAAAAGGCTAGCAACTGAAGCAGCCAGCAATAAATTAACATAAGATCGAAAAGAAAAAGACGATGCTAACAAGACGAATGCAACCTGGATGAATGAGGTGGAAGGAAGAAACCCTAAGATGACAAGGCAGGGATCCAATTTCTACTTACCTTCCAACCATCATCTCGGTTGAGATTGATGGGTCTACGCTCAATTTCAATAGCTTCCCTTAACTTGCGATGATGGAACCGATCGACCCTGGCAATGACTTTGGCCTCCTCAATGCAGACATGATGCTTAGTCTTGTCCACATGCTCCGCTAAGGCTAAGGACTTTGTTCTCCCATGTATCAGGTCTGCTGCATGCTCGCAAATTCTCTGTTGGATGGAGCGCCCAGTTTTCCCTATATAGGGAGTCCCACAAGAGCAAGGAATCAGATAGACTCCCTTCAAGTCCTTGGGGTTAACAGGATCCTTCACCGATCTCAGGGAATTACGAATGGTTCTGAGGGGCCTAAAGGTAGAGGGAATATCAAACCTTCTAAGGACCCGAGCAATCTTGTCCGTGGTTCCATGGATATAGGGGAGATGGACTCCTGGATGGCGTTCCTTAGGCTCCTTCTTAATTAACGCATTTTTGGAGGCTCTAAGGAAAGCCTTCCACCCAACTTGCCTGCTGTATCCGTTTTCCACAAAGACATCAAGGAGGTGGGATCTCTCTCCATCCAGGTTCTCTTTATCTGAAATCCTGAGGGCACGCGTAGCTAGGGTGTTAAGAACCCCCATCTTCTGAGCCGGGAAATGATGGGAATCGGCGTGAAGATACTGCTCTGTGTGCGTTTTCTTTCTGTACACCGCGTGGGAGAGAGAGCCATCCTCCTTCTTGGAAATAAGAATATCTAGGAAAGGGAGGCTGCCATTGACCTCTTTTTCCATGGTGAACTTAATAGATGAGGATTGGCCGTTGAGGTGATCTAAGAAACGATCCAGCTCCTCATGGCCATGGGACCAGATGACATTAGTGTCATCTACATACCTTTTCCAAAGCTTGGGAGGGAGACGAGCCGAGGCAAGAGCTTTGGCTTCGAAATCTTCCATAAAAAGATTTGCCACTATCGGGGAGAGGGGGGAACCCATGGCTACACCACAGGTCTGCTCGAAGAACTCACCCTCAAAACTGAAGAACGTGGAAGTGAGACATACCTCTACCAGATGAGTGGTATCTGGATCCGTTAGGCGGTAGATCACTTCCATGGCCTCTTTTATAGGAATGCTCGTGTACAAGGAGACCACATCGAAGCTGACAAGCATGTCCTCAGGGTCGAGCCTAATATCCTCGAGATCCTTGATGAAGGATGCAGAATCCTTCACGAAGGAATCAGTGTGGCCGACCAGGGGTTTAAGCTTAAGAGCCAGAAACTTGGCTAGAAGGTAGGTCAGACCCCCGATGGTGTTGACAATGGGCCTCAGAGGGACCCCTTCCTTGTGGATTTTAGGAACCCCATAGATCCTAGGAGCGATGGGATTGCTCTCCACTAGCTTTCGAGACAGAGCACCCACCGAGCTACTAGACTTGATGGCGTGAGCCACTGTCTTGGAGATTTTCTTCAGAGGGTTCTTAACGAGTTTTTTATAACTGCCACTATTGTGAAGATGATCTAACATCTTCTTACGGTAATCTTCTTTATCGAGGATGACCGTAGCCCCTCCTTTGTCCGCCTTAAGGACCACGATGTCTTCATTTTGATTTAAGGACCTTAGGGCATCGAACTCATCCTTACTGAGGTTCCTCCGAGGGGGTTTAGCCTTCCGAAGGACCACAACACAGTCTTGCCTGATGGTGTCCTTAATATTATCAGGCAGATCCCTGATTCCATGTTCCACATCACAGATAATGTCATCAATAGGGATCTTCCTAGGGGCAAGGGCAAAGTTTAATCCTTTGCTTAAAAGACTAAAAACGGACGGGGAGAAGGAAGAGATGGAAAGGTTGACAACCTTACTGTTCCGAGAAGACAAGGGAAGAGAGCGACACTTACGCTCATCACTAATGCCGGAACCTGCATTGACATCTTGACGAATAATACTCTTACTAGAATCACTTGCGCTAACATCAATGATGAAATCATTAGTATTACCAAAAACACTATTGTTATCATCAAGATTAATAATCCTATTATTAGGAATTATATTATCATTATCCCTGATGTTATTATATAACTCATTAGAATTGTCTAACTTATTAATTTCATTACTAAAAATACTATCATAGTTCTTATTGCTACATAATTTAGTATTTATGCTAATGCCTTTATGGAGTTCACTATAGTTGTTGTAAGGATTGTTTAGATTTAATGTAGTATCTTTATTGCCATTTATATTGATATATGATATATTCCTATTTTTAATGTCGATTTTATTGTTGCTATAAAAACTTATCTTATTATTATTTTCCTTGTTTCTATACTTCTTATTGATATTAAGATTGTTATTACCTACACATTTATTAAACGGATGAATAATGGCGCTGCTGGCAGCTTCATTATTCGAATAACTAACTAACCTAAATGGGCTGTCCACAATGCTCATACGGCCCGGACTAATGCTTTCTACGCGATTTTGGATGCCGATGCTACCGCGCAGCTTATCAACATGAACCACTTCGGAAACCTGACTTACCTTGCTCACCACCTCTGGGAACTCCGCAATGATGTCGCTGCTTTCATACAGGGAACGACAATCGGAACCGGGGAGTTTCATCGTCTCGCTTTTCTTGGGAGAAGGATACTGTTCAGCGACATCATCAGCGCCCTTTACATAACCTCTTGCCTGCGAGAACGGCCCAGATGGCGAGACCTTAATGTTACTTTCGGTTGATAACTTAGATTGCGTGAGTGTCGTCTCAGTTTCATGCTTATAACCGGGATTGCCCATGCTCCTTTCTACTGAGATGACCCCGCTCCTGCTTTCTGAACAGTCAATACCGTGCTGGCCAGAGCTAACAACCACCGTATCTCCACTCGCCTCGAGGATATACCGCTGCCTTTCGTTCCTACTGTTCGGAGGAGGACCACTGCTGCGTGCGGGAGAGGCCGTAACCCTCTCATCGAACAGGGGCCAAAAACGAGCATCCAATGCTCCTTCCCAAGCCGGATCATCCTTATCGGCCGGATCACAATGAACTGCCGTCATAGAATGCTCCACCTGAGAGACGTCCGGGAGATCTGAGAGGCCCGACGAGACAACGCCCTTTCCTGAACGATCTTGACAGGAGGATGAAACCCAAGATTGGAGGGCCGATCTCTGGGAAACGGAAATACGGCTCAGGGAATTACCTCCCAACGAAACCTCCTTTGCAGAATTCTGAGATAAGACCTGAAACTTCTTAGCTTGCTTATGCCCTCTGATCTCTTCCAATCGAATTGGCTTTAATGCAGAGCATGCATCAATTCTGGTCCACAGGGAGGGAGAGATCTCCTTTGAGAGTTCCAGGTGCAAAGTCAGAAGGCTCCGGGAGAGATGATCTAGGTTCCTCCTGACCCTATCAATTTCCAACCGCAATAGCGCAACACTAGCTTTTACGAACACTCCATGATTAGAAGGAGTGTGGAGACGATGACTGATTTGGGCGAAGACCGGGATAACTACGGAGTCTCTTCATCTCTTCAAAAACGCTAGATCTGTCTTCAACTTAGAGACCTGCAAGCGTGCCCGTTCAAAATGGTGAACTTTAGATGCGATGGCAATACCGTGCAGGGAAACAATTGTAGAATTGAGGCTTCTGTGATCCATCATAGTTGTTAAGAAGAGCTTCGGCGTAAATCACATGAAAGAGTTTTTGTCGACACGTTTCGAACCAACTAGTGTGGTTCATCGTCAGGACAAGTTGAAGAAGCAGATCTGGCATGGCATGTTAACTAGACAGTGCAGAGACTCCAACGGCTACAAAACGGCTATTTTTGACTCTGGACCAAGGTAAAAAATATATTAATAAATTAAATATTCTCATTATTTTTATTATTTTATTTCTAGAAATGATCATAATTAGGTGGAATGAATAGAATCCCAAGTGATTTATTTAATTAAATTACTTTATGTTAATTAATATATTAATAAATTAATTAATTATATTAATTAATTTATTAATGTATTTAAGTTATATTAATAAATTAAATATTCTCATTCTCTTTTT
>APFE031250407.1:0-35875 GCA_000404065.3 Pinus taeda
GCCCATTTGCAACTAACTGTGGTCCCTTCATTAATTGCGGGTTAACCACTTACAAATATTAATATGGGCTTTATTGACTCTTGACTATGACGTGATCCCATGACATGAATAAGGGGGTTACGGTGGGACCCTAACAAGAGGTTTCTATGAAATTTTTGGGTTGAGTGGCTCTGGGTTGCCTCTCATGCTCTATGCAATTTCCCAATTGAATCCTAGTTGTCAACTAGCTCTGCACAATTTTGGAGCTAAAGGCTCACCGTCAACTTGAACTGTGGAATTCCTGAGAGCAAGGTTGGTTGCCCTCAAAGATTGTGCAGTTCTCTAAGGCAAGCTCAAAACTGGGTGGAAACCATGTTAATAGATGAGCTTGTGGGTTAAATAGTAAACCAAGTGAGAAAACACAAGCCATGATGCAAAGATGAGGCTCAATCAAAGCACAAGTACCTGGGTCAGTGCGAGCTGAGCTGCTGAAATTTAGAAGGGAGGCTCCAAAACAAAGCATAGGAAAGGTTTTGGAGGGTGGTTGTAGCTGCTATAACACCTTCTTAGCTTGATTGAGGGACATTTTTTTGTATGGTTGTAACCGTAAAAATACCCAGTCACCTACATTAAAACTTATTTCGTTGTGATGTTGATTTTCCTGTTGTTTCATTTGATTCTGCGCCAAAGTGAGGTTATTCTTTAAGAGTTGGAGAACTTGTTGTTGATGCTTGATGTGATCTTCCACTGCTTGAACCTTAGAATTTTCTCTTAAAGGTGATGTGATGGATGGTGGATGATATCCATAATGTGCCATAAATGGGGCCATTTTTGCTATAGTATGGAAGGAAGTGTTATACCACCATTCAGCCAAAGGTAACCACTTGACCCATTATGTTTGTTTATCAAATACAAAGCAACAAAGATATCCTTCCAAACATTTGTTCACTATCTTAGTTTTCCCATCAGATTGAGGATGATAAGATGAGCTCTGAGCTAATTGAGTAACCAAACAAGAAAATAATTTCGTCCAAAAATTTCCAGTGAAAATGGGATCTTTTTCACTTACAATAATTTTTGGGTTTCCATGTATCTTTTGAATTGTTTCCATAAATGCAATAGCAACTGTACTAGCTTTAAATGGATGAGATAATGCACAAAAATGTGCATACTTGGTAAGTCTATCAACTATCACCATGATGACACTCTTTCCTTTGGACTTGGGTAAACCAGTGACAAAATCCATTGAAACCTCTTCCCAACGTTGATTTGGAATGGCTAAAGGTTGTAATAGCCTCTAGGTCTTAATTATCTCAACTTTATTTTGTTGGAAAACCAAACATTCCGCCACAAACTTTTGAATATCAAATTTAAGGCCCTCCCAAAAAATTCCTTCTTGACCCTGTGGTAAGTTTTTAAAAATACTAAGTGCCCTCCTAATGGAGGGGCGTGCAATTCCGAAATAATCTTTTTTTTAGTTGAGAATTCTTAGAAATATATAAGCGATCTTTGTACCATAATGAATCATTTGTCCAACTAAATGTATCAGATATACTAGGATCTTCCTACAACTTTTGAGTGAGTGTCCACACTTCTTTGTTATTTTTCCATTCATCCCTTGCTTCGGTTATCCAATCTGGTTGGATAATAGAAATGGTACAAAGCAATCCTTCTGAGAGTGCATCTGCAACAACATTTTGCTTCCCTTTTTTGTAGATGATTTCAAAGTCATAACCCAACATATTTGTGACCCATTTTTGCTTCTCTTCTGAAGATAATTTTTGTTTAAAAAAATATTAAAGACTATCATGATATGTTTTTACCTTGAAGTGTCTTCCCATTAGGTAAGGTCGCCATTTCTTTAGTGCATGTAGTATTGCCAACATTTCCTTCTCATAAATAGGTTTGTGTAAATACTTTCCTTTGATTAGATGACTTTCAAAATAAATGGGTCTTCCTTCTTGCATTGTTATAGCTCTGATACCACTTGTTATATATCTGACCCAGAATATATGAAAAATAACAAATATATCCAATAAATAACAAGATCTGAATATAGATAGAAATGATATCAAAGCCATAACAAATGGTATCAGAGTTATAACAAGTGGTATCAGAGCACTTTCTTGGGAAAACAGTGGAGAATTTTTTTATTTTTTTTGCAGGATTTCGAGGTGACGAGTTTGCAGATCAGATCTGTATATTTTGGTGCAAGATCTGCAAAATCTAATTGCAGATATGGATTCTATGTGAAAAAATACCCGATAAAAAAAAAAAAATCGGTCGAATCGGAGTCCGGATGAAGGAGATATCGTTGATTTAAAAATGAGTGAGGTTGCATACAATTTTTCGGGGCAACGAGTTTGCGGCGCAGATCTGGATGTCCTGGTGCAAGATATATAAAATATAATTACATATCTGGATTCTTTGTGAAAAAATACCCAATTTCAAAAAAACAATAGTCAAATCGGAGACCGGATGGGAGAGATATCGTTGATTTAAAATCAGCTCTTTTTTGTAGAAATTTTGGTGACGACAGGAGAGTTGCAGCTCAGAATTGAAATTCCAGTGTCTGGATCAGAATTTATATCACATGGACAGATGCAAAATGGTTATTCCATTTCCAAAAATAGGTCATAATAGGGATTCTGAGCAATATTAAAGGAACTGTGACAATTTCAAATTTTCTCCAAGTGAATATTTTCAAAACCCTCTTCATGGCGATTCTATATTTTACAGGAAAAGATGATGGTCCTACTATTCAAGAAATCATATAGAGATACAAGTCCACACATGGGACACGTTGGAAGATTCCAATGGTGCTTAATATGAGAGATGAGGCTGAAAAATGGTGGTTATCACTTGACCACAAGCAATTGACCAAACTTTCAGATGCAGAATTTGAAAAACTCTTTTTGGAGAAATGGTCTCGGGCTAGAAAAAAGGAAAATGAGACACATAAGGGGTTATTTGCTACGGGTGTCTCCTTATTGCAGGTTCATGGATTGATTCAAAAAGAGAAGATCATTGTTTCTATAAATCCTAATTGCAAGCATAATTTCATCAATGTTAATTTGGCAAAAAAATTGCAAATTCCAGCAAAACCTATGGAAAACACACAAGTTGATGACGCGGATGTTCAACTTTATAAGGATTTGAAACTTTCTATGGATAAGTTTGTGTTGCATGGATATTTTATACTTCAGAGATAGATAATATGGATGTTGTTTTGAGATATCCTTGGATGGAATCTGCAGGTACTATCAATATTAATGTGCAGAAGAAATTCCTGAAGCTCTGGTATAAAAAGAAGAAAATTACATTACATGATATTTCCATCAATAAACAGGTAGAGTACATGGAGGCTGAAGCAGAAGATGTTCCAGGGACTGACATATCAGATGATGAGCCTTTGATGGTCGACAATCAAACACAAACAGAGGCTGAAGCAGAAAAGGTTACAGGTACATCAGATGAGGGCGCAGTGGTTGAATTCATATTGGAAAAGAAGACACCACAACAGGCACCACAACAGGGTGAATTAAAGAAAAAGATACCGTGGGTTAAAACTTCAACATATCATCACCCACATCACCCCGCAAGACAAGAACCATCAAGATGGCAACCAATTAGCCACAAGGACAACAACCCCCACAAGACAGATAGAGAGGAGCGAAGATCCACCTACTACACATCAACACAGAAGAGATGCCACGATCAACTTCCATCTCAAGTGAGCGAGGCACCAGCGAGATCGAGGGTTCACCTTTCTCTTGGATGGCTAGATGCACGTGCATGGTACCAGTGGACTACTCTTTTGAGTAGATCTTATTATTTGTGTTCTTCCCATGTTTCAGGGACGAAACATGCTAAGAGGGGTAGAATGTTATATACCTAGAGGGGATAATATGGGGTACCAAGGGAGGTACCCAAGGTAATAATGTAATAATGAGATGGGCCATAGTAATAAATAAGGTGGTTAACCCATATCATGTAAGGGACCACAAGTAGTTAGTAATAAGGTAATGGACCCATGGTATTAGTTTGATGGTATGAGGGAACCATGGTAATGACCCATGGTATTGTATGTATGAGGCCTATATAGAGACTAGAGACTCCACATGGAAAGAATGTCAAGGAATTGTGTGAAGGATTATTGTATGAACAAGCATATGGCTTGTGGAGTGTTCTCCTTCCTTAAGGAGTGAATGTATGGTGTTGCCCTACCTTAAGGGTTTTGATCAATAAAGAATCATTTCATATTATTTCTGGGTTTATTTGAATTATCTTATATTTTCATATTAGATTTATAACATGCATTAAAACAACACCAATTTCATTTCTCGAGGCATCATATTCCATAATAAAGGTTTTTGTGAAGTCTGGTGTAGCTAAGACAGTGCTTGGCACAATGCCTCTTTAAGATGTTCAAAGGCCTTAGTTGCTTCCGGAGTCCAAGAAAATGCATCTAATGTTGTTAGAGGTGCTCCTATTCTCCTATAATTCTTAACAAACTTGTGATATTACCCTATCAACATGAGAAATCATCGAAGATGCTTTATGGTTGTGGGGATTTTCCATTCCTTAATGGCTTTAATTTTGTTAGGGTCTACCTTAACACCCTCATGAGATACAATATGAACCAGATATTCCACTTCTTGTACTCCAAAGAAACATTTTGAGGTTTTTGCATATAATTGTTTCTCCTCCAATAGTTTGAGCTCCCTGTCAACATGTTGAACATGATCCTTCCATGACTTTTTGTAAATTAGTATATCATCAAAAAATACTAATACAAATTTTCTAAGGAAGGGTTTGAAAATGGAATTTATCAAACCTTGAAATGTAGAAGGTGAATTGGTAAGGCCAAAAGGCATGACCAAAAATTCATAATGACCCTCATGAGTTCTAAATGTTGGTTTTGGAATGTCTTAAATCTTCATTCTAATTTGATGATATCATGAATGAAGATCCAACTTGGTGAAGTAAATTTCTCCATGTAATTCATCCAACAATTCATCAATGATAGGAATGGGAAATTTATCTTTAATAGTGAGCTTGTTGAGCTCCCTATAATCCAAACACATGCACAATGATCATCCTTCTTATGCACCAAATACTACTGGAGCAAGAGAAATAACTTTGACTAGGTTGAATTATCCCAGCCTCTAGCATTTCTGCAACCATACGTTCAATTTCACTCTTTTGGGCATAGGGATATTTGTAAGGCATGATGTTTGGAGGAATACTTCCGAGAATCAAATGAATAGCATGATCATGATCACGAATAGGTGGGAAGCCTTTTGGAGTCGTAAATATCTTGGAATGATTGTCCAAGGCTTTTTGGAGATCTAGAGAAATAAACAATTTCAATGTTTGAATCTCTAGTGAGCATAATTGTGCAATTATGCCCCATTGTTATTTCTTTAGAAGCTTTGTCACACCATTAGACCCGATTATCTTTCCTAGTTTCCCTACAATACCCCTTAATTCAACTTCTTTTCCTTCCCTAAAAAAATTCAAGAAAATTTCTTGAAAATTAAAAGTTATCGTACCCAAAGATTGTAACCATTTGACTCCTAGTACAACATCAACACCACCCATTGGAATGGAAAGCATTGGACTATTCAATACATATCCCTCCATGGTTAGCTTGATATTATGGCACTTTCTAGAGAAATTTATAGTTCCTCCATTTGCAACCATCACTTGACACTTTGGTGTTGGATATAGGAAGCAATTCAATTCCTTGGCTATCTTATAATGAATAAAATTATGGGTACTACCCAGATCAATCAACACTATTAATTTTTTCTTCTTGATATGTCCTTCTATATTGAGAGTTTGAGGAGTGGTAATTCCTACCAATGCATTACAAGATATGGTCGGATTCATTTCTTCTTTCTCTAGGGTTGGTTCCTAGTGTATGTCCTCTTCTTTTGCTGTTTATTGTTCCCTCTCTTCCTCCTCTTCACAATCTATGTAAAATAATTTATTCTCGGCACACTCATGACCTTTAGTGTATTTTCTATCACAACTATAAGAAAGCCCTCTTGCTCATTTTTCTTCCAATTATTGTGGTGTCAATCTTGTAGGTTGTGGAAAGCTAGGAGCAGCAACACTTCCATGTTTATTGTTGTGAGTGGTAGACTTCCTTTTTGCCATAATTTTGCTTTCAACTTTTCTTGCCACCCTAAATGCCTTCTCCAATGAATCAAGTTTCCAAAGGCGAATCTCATGTTGGATATTATCCTTTAAATTCCCTATGAAGACATCAAACTTGTGTTCCTCTAGAATATCATTTACCCTTATATTCAATTTTTGGAAGTCTTCAATGTGCTTCTCCATTGAACCCTTTTGTTTGAGATTTATAAATTGGCTAAAGAAGGTGTCGTTCTTTGTATCCTCATAATGTGTTATCATTTCCTCCATAAAAATTGATCAAGTGACATGTGGTTTACGAGAACAAAGCCATCGATACCATACAAATTGATTGGGTTCTAAATATAAAGTTGCAATGCGTACCTTTTGTGTGTGTTTCACATTATGTATATCAAAATATTGCTCCATCTGTAGTATCCATGTTACCAGATCCTTGCCATCAAACTTCCTCATATTGATATTTGGAATATAGTGGGTCTTTAATCCAATGTTAGAGTCTATGAAATCATGATTAACATTTCTTTTGTTCTCATCATGAGTTTCATCTAATATCTTTTCGCCATTAGGAAGCATTTCTTGTAGCAACTTTGTCAACCCTTCCATGTCTACTTGTAAACCATCCTTCAAACCTTCTATGTCTACTTTTAAACCTTCCATGTCTGATTTTAAACCATTCTTCACACCATCCATCTTAGCTTCTATTTCACTTTTGGCTACTCTTTGCGAGAGCGAAATTTGTGGCACTTGGTCTCATAATCTTGACATATCATGTTGCATTTCTTCCTCTTCATGCGTCATAGTAAAGTTTTCTCGTTGCTTACCAGGTGTTTCCATTTTCTTACTTAGAGTCATTTTGGAATAAAACAATGATATTTATGCTTCATTATGCCCCTTGAATCCTTCAAAATGATTTTTCAAACAAAACTTATGCAATTTTTTAAAAAATACACACCTTTTTCTTGCTCTGTAGGAGCTTGGTATTGAATCTATTGTATCTCTATAAGTTTGGATCTCCAAGGTCTGAAATTCGGTCTTGTGGTATCTCTCTAAGTCTTATTTCCAATGCTGCAAGTCAGACCAAATTTGGATTCTTCAAGGTAAATTTATGTCCAATCTCCCACGATGACCTGATTATGAACTAGTTCAGTAGAGCGAACTTGTACGAAGTGCCATGTGTCATTGTTTCGACCTTCGACCCTGAAAATGATACACAAGATACTACAGTTCGTGCACTTTTAAACAATTTTTACAAAATTAAAATCTGATGCTCATAAAGGAAGATATGACAATTTTCCCAAGGTCACCTATTTGAGACAAAATTATGGAGCATGCAAAAACCCTAGCTTCTTTGGATCATATCTTTGAAAATAAAACGAACCAAGATCTGGAATTTTTACACAAAGTTCATCAAGATTTTGACTCCTCGTGGTAAATATTTCAGCTTCTAACCCTTCATTGAAAACAATTTATAGCGAAAATTCCATGATGGCTTGTTTGCAGTAGCGAAATCCTATAATCGAAAACTCTGATACCAAATGTTATGCAACCAACTCACAAAAAGTTAGATCAACGATTTAAAAATCATCCTCTTCGAGGGGAAAACCTCAATTACATTACAGAAGTGAACAATTCTTGGACGATACAAATGAAAATACCTCTTTTCTATAAATAGGAGTCTAAGGGGTCACAATATAATCAGAGCCTACATAAAAATAATAATGTAAGGGCACAACAATAACAATAATGGGCTTTTATGGGGCACAATAATAATAATATGGGGACTACATGTGCACAACAATAACAATAAGGGGCTACACTAGTAGTATAGGAACCTAACAATTATTTTGAGTCCCAAGCCAACTTTTAGAACCTCATGTGACCACAATATGTGTCTCAGTCCTAGGGTTCCATAGTCAAACTCATGTTGATGTCAACATGATGTCACCAATGCCATGTGGCACTCTCTGAGTGCTACCATGTGTCACCAAAATTTGGCCCTATTGGGTAACCAAAATTGCTACTTCGTCATTCCATATGGCACCTTGTCATGTTGTCACATCATCACTATACAACCATGTCATCATGTCCACATCATCATCCTTGATCCAATATCATGCTACTGCTTGACCAATCCAGTCTCACCATCTGTGCATCCACATTAGAGTGCCACATCACCGATTTCTTGCGCTAAGGGGGTCCACTTAGCATCTAGATATGGGGTCCACCTACACTTTCCACGTGTCATGTTTTTCATTGGTCCAACATGGTGGAGATCAGATGACAAGGAAGGGGGTGGGGGTGAGGGTGCGGGGGGGAGGGGGCAGGGGGGGGACCTCTATTAAACTTTGCTCAAGTTATGCTCCATCCATTATTCATGAAATCTATAACAGCTAGATCTGTCATGAGAAGCACAAAGTTTAATCTTGTTAGCTAGTGTGCAAGTCCTCACAAATACATGGATCTAATATGAAGATGCACGACTATCAACAAATTTGGTGTTTTTCACTTTTTGCCACCGTCACCTTCAAACTGACTTATCTTCTCATCCCAAAGGAATTTGACCAAGTGTGATATACCATTGGACAGGGCTTGGAGAGGACTATCCAACCATACCATCTATAGATTCATTTAAGCATCATAACTTCAAAAAAAAAAAAAAAAAAAGTAAGAAGAAGTAATAATAACAATAATAATAAAAATAAAAAATCGAATAATCTTCAAGCTACTTTGTCATCATTTATGTGATCTTTCAAAGCATCGAACTATCATGATAACATTATACTCAACCATCTCCTTCCTTTGACATGCATTTGCAATCGGTGACACTAGTTGTCATTAATGACAATACCATGTACAACAAAATATCCTAGTTCATATGTGTATGGTTGACATGAAGTGCAAAAACCATATAATATAGACACATCTCATAAGCTTACACAATAAAACAAATCCATGCATAGACAACAACATAGTTGTATATGCAATGAAAGTCAACTTGAGAGTTCATTAGCAAAGAAAAAAGTCCCTAACATATGAATGTGATTAGATAATAACCACTCAACTACAATCTCAAGATCAATATAAATAACCCACCTAATGGAAGACAAAAATGTTTCCTCATTAGCTTCTTTGTAACGAATAAAATATATAAATAATATAAATATAATGTAAAAGATAATAATCATAAATAAGAGTTAAGTTAAGCTAATAATTAGCTTGAAGAGGCATGTCTAATAGGACACGACTCTTCATGAAGAGACACTTGAGTGATATATAAGCAAGCTTTTTGTTCTCATTGTAAATCATTATCATTCATTCTTATTCATTTTATTTAATATAATATTTATATCCTAAATGGATATCTTGACATTCCAAGTATTTTGGAGTAATTAATTTATAGAAGGAACTCTGTTCGCTTCATTTGGTATCAGAGCCACGTTTGGCTGATCACCGAGCCTTTGGCTATCAACCTATCATCAACCTTGTTGCTGTCATAATTGAAGCGTTTCGCTATATATTGGGAGATTCTCCATTTTTTAGGTCTTTGGCCATTGCTACTAATTAAAAAATAATAATAATAAAGAAGAAGGGTAAAAAAAAAAGAAGAGGAAATGAAATAATATATTCTGAACAAACAAAAAAAAAGTGAAAATATATATATATATATATATATATATATATATATATATATATAATATATATATAAGGTTTTACATTATTGATAAAAAAGTGCATAATAAAGATAAGCGGGAATCTTTTCAAGTATATTTAAGACTTTTTACTTGGAGAAGCGCTATATTTAAGACTTGTGGTAAGTTTTACATTTTATGTGGAGAACATTAACCGAGGTTTTGAAAACAACCGATGGTAATTGCTCATGGTATTTTAAAAAGTTAAAAAAAAAAAAAAAGGAATACGTTTTACTTTTTACGTGGAGAATATTTACTTTTTACATGGAGAACATTTAACGGAGGTTTTAAAAACAACCCATGGTATTTTAAAAGTTAAAGAAAAAAAGAAGATACAAAAGCTCTTACGTGAAATGTAAATATTACCTTTACAGCAGGTTTTAAAAACAACACATGGTAATAGCCCATTGTATTTTAAAAGTAAAAGATATTTTGATAACATTGGAGAAAAAAGGTGTGATCTAAATAATTTTAATCGTTCAAATCTAAAGATTGTGACCGTACCAAGAGTCACGTCTCATCCAAAATTTCCGAGAAAAAAATATTATTATAATTATAAAAAAGGATACTATATAAGCCTTATATAGTTACATATAAAAGGAAAAGTGGGTCTCAAAAAAGTATATATAAATTTTATATAATTATAATTTTATAATATATATAAATTATAATTATATATAAAAAAATTATTATTATATAAAAAAATTTATTAAAAGAGCGAACAAAAAAAAGAAGAAGAAGAGGAGAATATTTGAAAAATATATATAGGAGAAATAAGTGATATTTATAATAAAAATAGCTCCAGTTGACATATTGTTTACGTAAAAACATAAAGGAAAAAATGGAGACTAGTAATGAAAGGTTTCCTGAAACTCGTAGTACATGTGTTCGCACACTATTTAACATCAAATGATCACTCGCGAGAAGAGACATCATAATCTCTATCAGTCCTACTGAAGGAAGTAATTATGTTAGTCCTAAATGTGCTAATCAATTGGTGATTCCTGAATCAAATATAGTTGAAACAAATTTTTTTAGCAAACAATACGATATAAGCAATTTACACCTAAATATTAGAGATTATACTTTTACCTCACAATTCACCGTGCAAACCCTATCTTTTAACGATAGTGACATTGTTTTCGAATCACCATGGATGAAAACTCTAGGTTCCTTTATTCTAAACACTAAGAAAAAGTTTTTAACATTTTCTTACAAGAAGAAGAAAATAACGCTCCAAGATGTTACACTGAAACCTAATTCAGTAACGCCAGAAGATATATCAGATATTTCAAAATTAATTTCTCATGAAGGTAAAAAAGTATTACAAAATATGCAAAATGAAATTGACAAAATCACTATTGACAAAAATGAAGAAGTTTCTCGACTTAAAAACCATAGTGAAAAATTGCTGACGCAAATTAAGATACTTAAGAAGGATAAGAAGTCATTAGAAAACTAGGTACAACAACTTATCAACAAGGAAGCATCAAATGTAGGAATTCAAGTTGATGACAAAACAACAAATACCGATTCAGTGAATGTCACAACTCAGGAAAAAGATAAGGAAGTTGAAGAAAAGACGCGCGTGGATGTTGCAATTCAAACGATGAACATCCCTAGTGAATGTTTCATAGCAAACTCAACAACATCTTCGCCAGAAGAAAATACAAAAATTGCCGCATGCCCAGTAAGGAAAAATCAAACAAAAAAGGTTCTATATCGGCATCCGAATCATGAAAACAGACGAATCAACCATGCTACATATTTGAACAAGCCAGAACCGAAACAACAAACTGATGTTCCGGATAATAGTGATGTAATCTCAATCCAGTCTTATGCTAACAAGTCGTTACAAAATTCCAGTGATCAGAATGTTATACAGAAGATTAATCTGGGATGGTCTGATCCCTTCTTAGTGTGACAATTTTGTTTGTCACTAAGAAGATCATATCAACTTGTATCGATGAGGATGATTATTCCAAAACAAAAAGACTTTCGAAGCCGAAAAAGAGATCAAGCCTTTTTTCATCGACAAGCTTTGAGGACAAAGCTTTTTGAGGAAGGAGGCAATGTAACAAATAAAATATATAAATAATATAAATATAATATTAAAAGATAATAATCATAAATAATAGTTAAGTTAAGCTAATAATTAGGTTGAAGAGGCATGTCTAATAGGACATGACTCTTCATGAAGAAACACTTGTGTGATATATAAGCAAGCTTCTTGTTCTCATTGTAAATTATTATCATTCATTCTTATTCATTTTATTTAATAT
Source organism: Pinus taeda (assembly GCA_000404065.3). Taxonomy (NCBI): domain Eukaryota; kingdom Viridiplantae; phylum Streptophyta; class Pinopsida; order Pinales; family Pinaceae; genus Pinus; species Pinus taeda. The sequence goes on from APFE031250407.1 coordinate 12,113, forward strand.
AATATTTATATCCTAAATGGATATCTTGACATTCCAAGTATTTTGGAGTAATTAATTTATACAAGGAACTTTGTTCGCTTCATTCTTCATATTCCATATAACACAATAGCATATGGAAATGGGGAGGAAGAGATAAGTTTATATGAAGACATACTAAGATGATAATTGGAATCATTGATATTGGTTGAATTGTCTAATGACGATTTTATGCTTTGCATTGTTCTCTTGAAATGCTTGAAAAAATGTCAATGTAAAATGTTGCCTGAAAAGGTATTAGCGCAATTGAACTTTGTCATATGCCATTAGTTCACAACATCGCATTGCAAGAATCGACTTTTATCACATTTTGTGATAAGGGCACATGACATTAAAACTAGTCTATACTATTTTACCAGTATAGTCCACGTTTGTGAAATATTTATCAATTTACATATGCATAAATAAATATAAATAGATGTTAAATCTTTTCCTCTACAAGTTATCTTGGACTTAATCAACCTCTAAACAAACATTTGAGCATAGGGAAATAGATATCAAACTTTTCCTCAAAATGATTTACTTGCAATCTTAGACTTGACCAACCTCTAAACGCACATTTGAAATTACACACATTTAAAATATGAAATAAAAACAAACATAAAAATACCAAGCTAGCATATATATTTTATTTGTAGCCTTTAACAAACTGGATGACTGGGATAAACTTGAATTAGGTTGGGGTAAACTCACATATTAGATTAAAAAATGATTTGCTTATTTGCTTAATAGTTACATGCTATCACTAAAATTGTGAGATACTTTGTTGAACCTAGATACCTCTTAAAACACTATAATCTCCACAATTAACTCCAACCTTAAACCCTTCCTAAGAAATGTGAACCTAAAATTTAATGAAAATAAACTCTATACAAACCGATTATTTTATACCTCATAATTTTTTTAAATATTATTTAAAAAATACATCATAAAAATAATTAAAAAATTAATTATATTTTTATTAGCAAAAAAGTGTAGGACAGAGGTTCTAGACAGCACACAAGGATGCATATTCATTGTCAATGTCCTACAGAAAAGTGGTTGGGATTTAAGTGAACCTTCCACTGTATTGAGATGACCAATCTGTATAACTTTTAAGTTTTCAACTTTCAAAGCAGAGGTAAACTAATGAGCTTAACAATTGATCTTATTTGGTGATTGTTTTATAGCAGCAGCAACTCGCCAAAGCCTAGGCCTAGATTGTGCAAAAAAAAGAGCCAAGAATGCTCATGGATATCTATACAAGCCACCGAGGACTCGATGGTGCAGGAACAGAACCAAGAAGGCCCATAGATATCTCTCTAAAATTCAAAACAAAGAGGGACGAGATTTAAAAAACTATTGGTGTAACATTTACAAAGTGATATCCTCTTCGACCGCAAGTGTTCACGTTTATGTCATGAAGTTATTTACATTCAAGACCATGAATTTATGGCCATGCCAAATCTCTGAAGTTATTATATTCTAAGAAACCTTCCTTGCCAGAGGATTGCCCTTTTCTTCATTAAAATGTCATCTAAAGACTGTTGAGAAACTGCTCATTGCCTAATCTTTGCAACTAGATCTTCTACATTGGTATAGCTTGAAAATGTAACCCAAGGCTTATTGCAACATTATGACATCATATACAACCCAAAAGCCTCTGTAGAAGAGTAGGATTTCATTTCATAGCGATGCCCTCAGATATATAAGCATTCACGAATTTGGGGGCTTATTCCAAATGTAATCAAAGAATTGTCGACATGAAAGCTCAGGTAGGGCTGTACTTGTGGGAAACTAGAATTTTTCCTCTGGATATAAAGCCGAAGTTCAAACGACTTCCTATTGGAAAAAAGAAAACCCTACCACCATAAATAACAATCCAGACCAATTTATCTCACACTCTCTGTGCGTGGTCTTGGGGCGTCACTTCCACTGGTAAGATCTTTTCAACACCTTCCCACCCTGACCCCGGCATTTTTTGCCCTGAGTGAAGTTGAGAACGGAGTTGAACGACATGGGCCGATCACGTCAACACAGACCTCGGAACAAGTTTACAGACAAGGAAGTAAATTTTCTCTTCTAACAACTTGTGAGATTCTATTGTGTACTGTGATTGTAGGTTTATTATTTCCCAGAAATGGGATCTGTTCATGTCGCAGTTAGATAACCTGATCTGGGAATACCTAGTTTCAGTAGTAATCAAATGTCCTGTTCTGGGAAAACTTGCCAAGAAAAGAGCTGGACCAGGAAACCGCGTTGAAAATCCAGCATTAAAAGAATGCTTCAAACACAAGGAAGAACCATTAGTATACAGCAATTATTCATGGGATTCAGACACAGAGGGTATCAGATTAAAGACTGCAAAACTATACCAGAAAGAGGAATAGACATTTCATTAAAGAGAGTACTAATAGGAGTTTAGGTATAAAAGTGTATAGTTCTGCTTGTGCCCTGGCCCTGGCAGCAAGATTACAAATACTGCATTGATCCATGTTTTGTTATGACAGCGACCTTCATTCCGAACTCTGTATTTCTTACCCCAATTCTCTATCCAGGAAACAACAAACCAAAAACAAAACAAAACAAAAAACAGGAAAAAGGGTGACCTAACTGAAGCAACAATTTAAGGGCTGTTAATCTTCCCAAATTGCTTTTGATGACTATACTTGCCAGTGCGCCCTCAATGTCCACATGGCTGTAATGTGCAGGCATACTGGGTCGGACCTTCCCTCATTTGGTATTGATGGTTCACATCACTTTCATTGCCGGGGGAGGGGGTTCACTGAAACTACTATTCCAACAAAAACGACTAAGTTCTTAATTAGCTGAGTGTTGAAAGAAGGCAATATTCTATGATATGCCAAAATGTAATTTTTAAATATACAAAAAAATAGTTTATTTTGCTTTCAAATCAAAGTTTCAAATTTTATATTTTCGGTGTATGTTTGTTAAAGATTCAGAGGTTTGGCCTGTTTGAAAGGTTCAGGATCCAGAGAAACTCGAGCCAGGTTTACTCGAGCCTGGAAACTATGGACTTTCCCAACCCCATGCTGAAATTTTTCATGACTTGGAGGTTATGGTACCTTTCTCCTGCTTCATCCAGTCTTTCTTTGGCTACGTCATCCAACTGGAAAAGGGAATTTATTTATTTATTTTATTTTTTTGAATGGATTTTGAGTTCGCTGTTTTGAATTTCTGGTCCTGTTGTCTTTTCTCAGTTGCAGTGAATATTATCTGTCTTTTCAAGCTGGTTTATTATCAACAATTCCGGGAGTGAAAGGGATGAGCCGGTTGCCCATTAACTACTTATCAACAATCCTGGGAACAAAAGGGATGAGTTGGCTGTTCCTTTACTACAAGGGATACTTCTGCTGTATCTTGTCAGCAATGATTTATCCTATGGTGTTTAAACACACAAAAAATTCCCATTTATTCAGACCTAATATGTTTGTTTTTGTTGTTAGTCTTTTTTATCCTATGGTATTTAAACACACAAAAAATTCCCATTTATTCAGACCTAATATGTTTGTTTTTGTTGTTAGTCTTTTTCCAGATAATTGGGTTACTTTTCTCAGAAGCCAAGTGGTTCACGAACCCCGGAGATTAGTGATCACTACGTCTACAGAATATTTGTACCAGGTAGATCGACTCAAAGGGATCATTTCCTGCCGGTTCAACCACAGACCCTGATCTTGAGAGTGTCGAGAGAATTGAACCTGTGACCTCTCAATAACAAAAGTGCTTTAATGGCGGGGAGTCGATCAATTGAGCTAACCCTCAAGGCTAAGCAAAAACTAAAATATTATCCTCAAATCTGTTTTTATTTTTTCCAAGACAAAGAGTCTTTTATTTGATATTTCAAGTGTGAAATGAGAATATACATCAGTCTAACTATTAAATGGTTTGGCTTTTTGCCAGAATTTGGCAATACAAGTTTTGGCGAGATTGTGCTTTTTTGTCTTTCAAAATATGTTTTTTAATATATAAACAGATTTAGCACCCTGAAAAACCCCTTTGGCACTCAGATTGTGCAGATTATAGAGCCTAAACTTAAGATTCCAACAAATCCTTGCTGGATTTCGGATGAAATTGACCCGAAGATATGCCTGGAAAAGGCCCAAAACATAAGATATGCCTGGAAAAGGCCCAAAACATCCCGTAAGTAGACTGTGCTATATACATCAGATTACCTTATAAAGCTCAAAATATCTTGAAATATGCTTATATAGCTTATATTTTGAGTCAGTGTTCTTCCTCTTTAACAATGAAATTGAAAAATTAAAGGGAAAAATCAATAAAGTTTTTGTTGTGGCAATTAAGATTACTGTTAAAATAACATTTTCATTTTCATACGGTAAGCCCGGTAGGTTAGCTAAATCAGGTTGAATTGACTAGTTTCAAAGTCGAGATCATTGAGAAGTCACGGGTTCATGTCTGGTAGAGTCCCTCTGTGTTAGAAGTAGATGGTGGCGTTTACCCTGGGTACCGTTCAGGGAATAAGCACATGCAGGGTTTCCCAAGGACATTCTCCATGCCAAAAAAGAACACTATCGTACAGTACAAAAACAGGGGGAATTAGTAGCCCGAATTTAGCAGAAATCTAAGATTGCCCCCAACTTGATAGCAGATAGATGATGCACAATATAGTCTTCCTTACCGTGCAAGCTGAACAGGACATTACATTTCAAAGGTCTGTGCCAATGTATAGTCCTAGAGGACCTGACGTTGATATCTACTGACATGATGCCTATTGATAAGCATTATTTGGTTTGTTTTCTACCCAAACACACTTTTTTTAAAATGGAAAAAGAGTTTGTACAAGTCTTACTGTTGCCTGGTGTCATGCAACCATTGGTGCATCTTTGGTCCTTCTTCTCTTTGCTGTTCAAAGTTTCAAACTTCCTTTTCAAACCTAGGTGTTTGAGAAGAAGATGAAAGGTTGGATTTATCACCTCCAAGCAACCAAGTCCGCTCTTTTGCCTCCTTCCCTCTGCCAGATGGCTCCTTGACCTGGTGAAGGATGATGTCCTTGGTCAGCTGACACTTAATCTCCTAAGACAATTAGGAGATCAATTCCCATGTCTACGAGCGAATCGCTTCTCTTGAGGGCAGCCTCATAAATGGCTCCTTAACCTGGTTAAGGATGTCCTTGGCCAGCTGACACTTAGTCTCTGTAAAACAATTAGGAGATCAGTTCTGATCCCCACCAGCGCCTCTCTGGAGAGGAGCCTCATAAATTGATTATCTTCCTCTGTGTCTTGGGTCCTCTGGGAAGATGCCCCTCCTTCTTCTTGTCCTTGTTGTTCAGCCGTCATGATGCCCTCTCCAACTTCAAACTTTTTTTCCAAAACAAGATACTCGAGAAGAATTGGGCGTTTTATTAATGATGTTGTCCAACTGCCGCTCCAAGTTTGTCAATATTTGAGCTATAGTATGTTGAGCTGTTCTTTTGCCTCCTTGCCTCGTCTATGTGAATTGTTAACCTGGTTAAGGATGTTGACAAAGCATGGCAATTGCTTATTACAAAGAAATAGTGGTAAGTTCCAAACGTAAAAGTGCAATTTACATGGAATTGCCACGTCTGTTCCTTATTTTTAGAGCAGAATGTAATTGCCCAAAATCTCTATTCTTTATAATAGAAGAAAATATGAATAAAGCAAATGAGTATATGTCCCAGAGAATCCTCTTGCTGTGTGTCCTTGAGTCTGTTTTCTTTTTTCTGCTCTGCATTTCTATCTTTAGATTATTCAGTGAAGTTTTCCATTTATCTGGGTTGTTCAGGTTTGAAAGTTTTGTTCCAGAGTTCTTATTAAATCTCCCAGTGGTTTGTAACAAAGTTGTTTGGCTTCTGTGGAAGAAATGAGGCCAAGAAAAGACAACCTAAGAAAGATGAAAAACAGAAACGAAGGTGGGAGTCACAATTTCATCGTGTGGAAGATAAACATGGAAGATGTTTCAACTTCTGACACATAAGGCTTAATGGACTGCTGTTACTGGGAGACTAGCAAATATAAGTGACGAAGAATGGATGAAGGTAGATAAGACAGCACAAGCTGCAATCTGCTTCTGCCTTGCAGGTCTGTGATTCTCAAGGTCTTTGAAGCCCCATCAGCAAAGAAGATGTAGGGGAAGCTGTAATATCCCCAAATAGAGATACTAGGAAAATAACAAAAAAATTTCAAACGAGGGCACAGCAGAATCTGAAATTTTATTTGCATATAAAAATCAAGAATTACTTGCTGAAATAGACACAAATCTGAAACTGTCCTCTGCATTTTATCTCCAAATCGACCTCCAACCTGATGAGCATTTTATCTCCAAATCGACCTCCAACCTGATGAACGATTGCATACCAGAAAAGATGTTGTGCAAGGGTCTCACAAACGGGAATCTTCTACCAAAACACATCCTTCTGACTAGGGGGAGTCCGAATTAGCCATGCAAAACTCTGCCTTCAACTCCTATGCAAACTCACAATGTATATCTTATCCAAATATCAAAGTGACATTTTCCTTTTATCAATTATGGAAGTCGAATTAGCCATGCAAAACTCTGCCTTCAACTCCTATGCATCTCCGTTAACTGATGGTGAACTAGGATGAGATGGCCATGCACGTGGCTAAGGGAGTACGCTTGAGTTCAACTGAAATAGAAGTGGAGAGAAGAATCACGCGCTTAGTCTAGTGGAAATACTCTTATGTCAAACTGATATGAAGTGGGAGAGAAAAAGGCATGTGCCTAGTTACTTGCACCACACGCTCAGTTATCTTCCATGCATGCACGCGTTGTAGTTAACTCCAAGAAAAGTGTCAACTCATTCTTAAATTAATGCATGCCTCCCAATGGTCATTAGTTCACGCATGCATGCCTCTCAAATAACTCCCAATCATGCTTAGTCTTATCAATGTGCATTAATCCTTGTGCATGCACCCAAAACCAATGTAGCTCTGCATTCTTTCCCTCTTTGGTGAGCCAAGGAAAGGACAACCGGTTTGCTGTCAGTTTTCCTAGTTTGAGTTGGGGACATTATAGTGCCCCCTATCCAAAGAATGCTTGTCTTTAGGCATTTGTAGATCAGGATGTTCAAGAATCTCCTCCCTTTCTCATGTTGTGTTTTTCAATAGCAAGATTTTCATTTGATGAGATATTCAAAGATTACTCTTCAATCATTTCACCCTTATTTGCAAAATGGCCTCTAGAATCAATATCAATTTACCTTCTTCATCCATGGGAGGTAATTCCATCGAAGGAGTTGTTAGAAAAATTGAGACAAGGTTGAATCAATATTTCTTAGCAATAGTAACTTATTAATCTTTTTATAGCATTAATTAATCTTCAGCATCAATTTAAAGCACAAATAAGCAATAGATAGTAGACACAAGATTTTTTTAGATAAAAACCCCTTTGAGACAAACCACCTAATGCTTTTCTAATAATTTTATGAGTACATCAAATGCTTCAACTCCAACTGAAAAGGGAAGCCCCGACTCCCTAGTACTCTAGAAAAGCGTTCAATTTTCCATCTCCAATTGGAAGAACGCTTGAACACCTTGTTTTATCAGTCAATGCTGAAAAGATGCTTCAACACCCTAGCAAAATCCAACTTGCCCCAACAACACCCTACCACCGTGAAACGTTTTCAGGCTCCAGCTTGAAGGTGACTTCAACCATCGAACTAGCACCACCCAACCACCATGAAAATGATAACAACTATTGTGGGCTCCGGTACGAGGGAAAATGACTCACTTATAATGAATAAGTTTCTACAATTTATGTGGGCTCTCGTACCAAGGACAATGACCCACTTACAATGATTTTTCAACAAAACTCTTTTTGCCAATAACCCTCAGATATATAATGATAATCAGATAATGAGGTGTTGAACAATTCAAACCATTGATGCTAACATACCTTAACTGTGAATATGAAAACCTGAGCTGATACTAGAACTGACCTTACTTTTGATCATGTTCTCAATATGTTGAATCTGAACCTTTGCAAATGATAAAACACCGCAACCTTTGTTGCTATACTTTATTGCTACTAAAAAACTTGAAACATACTATTGCAAAGGTTGTTACCACTGAAACTGTTGGCAATTTGATTAATGAAACAAGCACTTAGCAAAATTTTGAAGACTTGAAATGAGTCAATGCCTTTGTCTGAAGATGTTCACTGTAGACTTGTAGATAATGATACTGCACCATAAAACCCTGACTACCAGACCAAACCGTTTATTCCAGACTCATTGATTGTAAAAGGTGTCTTTGTACAACTCAACTCAAAGACTTTTAATGGCATCCAAAATAGTCATCAATAAGAGGGGCAATTTTGCTATAAAACAATACTTCTTTATTTACAATGATATTGTTATAAAAGACAGAGAAGCCCTTGAAAACATATCTTTACTTCTGTAGAATTGTAGTGAGAAAAACTCTTGCTTTCCTAACTGATGCTCAGACCAGTGTTGTTCCAATCCTCGCGAAAACTACCTTCAACTCACTATCTTGAGAGATGTATCTTTGAATTTAAACCTTCAAAATAGAGCTATTGTATTTTGGCATCAAGAATCAACATTTGCACATACCTTATCATTTGCGGACAATTGCACCATCCTTCATGTCACGATAATGACTAAGATTAGATTATGCTTGAAATTGCAGTGAGGTCGGCCTAACTTCTTCAAAAGGTCGGCTAGATCTTGACGCGTAGGTATCAGTATGTATTAATAGTAGTCTGAATACTTCTTTGCAATACAATAGGATCTAAATTGATAGTCACTCAACACTATTGTGATTGCTTCACAGAATTATCAAAGAGATTTAAGAAATTTCAACCCCCAATCCGGTTATCAATTTTCTTTATCACTCCATGCATTTAGTTTTAAATCCAAGCATGATAAAAATTCTAAATCTAGAAATTGACAATATTTTCTGAAAACACAAATTTAGAGATTTCACAACTGCTGAAATTGCAGAAATAAAACACAGCAAAATTATGACAGTCCCACACAAAAAATAACATAGTGATTTTTTGTTAATGTGACCCTGGAAAAACCCCCTACAACTCTTGGGGAAAACCAGTTTGAGAGCTCTTCTTTATTTTTGAAAATGATTTTACAGAGAAACTGAAATACATAGTAAAAATTCCAGCAACCACAAATTACAACTTATCTCGATTTCTTTGCTTGAAATCCACCTCGAAAATCGTGCCAATTAGCAAACAACCAAAATAGAAAAATTTCCAACAATAAAACAACATTAAATGTTGTATGGCCTGCCTCGAAAAATATGCCCATAATTGATGTACAGACACTATGGACCATGTGGATTTTAGTAGTACATTTGCCTTGAAATTCATGCCCAAATATGACTCAAAATTTGTGCTCTTGCTGTTGTCCCTCTTCCTCGATTTTTGTGCTATCCCTCTTCCTTGATATTCGTCCCTTTCTCTTGCTGTACGGTTTTGCCTTGGGATGCGTTCCAATAAACGTTGTTGCCCAGATTTGTTGAAATGTCTTCTCACTGCTCTCCTTCACTTCCTCACTGCTAAGAAATTTTCTCCTTGCTCTTTCTTCTCTTTCTCTCAAATGCTCATGAAAGAATGAATTGATCTTTTCATCTTCTCTTCTCCTTTTAACTCTCTAAATAACCTTTTGGGTTACCCTAAGATCTCATGGTTGGGATTCATTTAGATCTAGGGATGAGAATAAATGTGCATTTAATTCTGACTTTGTATTTTTTAACTCACCCACTTAGCGTTTTATTTCCACAGTCACTTTTTCACTTTCTAATTCTTCATTGACTTTAATAAAGTCACCTTTAAATTAGAATGTAACTTTACCACTTATAAAGTCACTTTTAAATTAGAATGTAATTTTACCACTTATAAAGTCGCTTTTAAATTAAATTGACTTTACCACTTATAAAGTCACTTTAGGAGAAAAGTAAAAAATAAATTTGGACACTTTTCCCTAGGCCAAAGATCAAAGTCTGAGGGAACCACTTGTCTTCTGGTATCCAAATTTTAACAGAGATTGACATTATAAACTCTCTTATTCTCAAATTTTGATGCCCTTGAGGGCCGAGACAGTTGCACCTTCAAATGAGTTGAGACTTGGAGAATTTGATGGATCTGGTCCTTGATTGTTTCGATAGACTTATGTTCTGCTTCTTCATATAGGCTATGATCAAGTCGTCGTTGTAGTCCCACAAGCATCACCTTTCAGACTTAAGAGAATAGACCTTAAGAAGAGTCGAAAGTATCTGCAAAGATTAGGGCAACACAAATCTAATTTTGTTTTGTTCAGATCATACCTTAAACATCATCAAGGACCCGCAAATAAATTCAGGTAACCAAGCCGTAGAAGTGATGAGGTTTCTTCACTGTATAACCATCGAATGAAGGTTGAATAGGTGTGTTGCTCCTTCAACCAAACCCTTGATAGATACCAAACCATAAACCAAGATCCAAAACAAAATCTCAAATGCCTCTCGTCTAATCTGTCATTGTATCCATAGGGCCAAGATAGTTTCTGAGCAAGATCAATCAAAAGATGTTCATTAAGTTCATACTTTGTGAGGGCTAATTGAACTCCCTTACATAGTTTTACTCATGGATAGAAAGGGGATTCGAAAGGAGAGCCGGTGGAGGAGTTTCAAGAGAGTATGCCTTTTGAAATTTGAATTTTATTTAAGTTGAAGCCCAAAGATAGACTGTCTACCCTTTTAGAGATGAGAATTTAAATTTTACTTGAAGTCAAAGACTCTTTCATGATTTGACAATTCAAAAATAATCGTTGAGACCTTTGGTGAAATAGTTTGACCATAGACATTTTGATGAAAATCCCATCTTCATGATTTGACCAATGATAGGGAGCCATATCATCATCTTTTGGGGGTTTTATCTTGGGTTCTTCATCTTCAAACTGGCATAACTCATAAATCGTGAAGACTCTCGTGGCATGCCACTGACCACCAAAATCAACTCGACGAAGAGAATCCAACAGGGATGATCCAGACTCAAAGAACCAAAAATTGCCATATCATTTTGGTCAACAAAAGTGGGGCATATCTTGGTGTTGCTTATGTTAACATCAATGATAACCACTTATCAACAATCTCCCCCTTTGGCATTGATGGCAACACATGTACTCCCCTGGCAATCATTGCTCCCCCAACTCCATGCCTCTGATCCTTCTGTCATGTTTTCTCCCCCCTTTGACATCAAAGGCAAAGGGTGACTCCTATAACAAATTGCATGCTACTGTGTACCTGTAACCTACCTCTGCTCCCCCTTGTCTGCTTGGCTAGATAAAAGCATTCTAATGTGAACTTAGGAGAATCCCAAGGTTTTGTCAAAGATACTCAAATGTCTCATGCGGTAATGGTTTGGTGAAGATGTCATCTATTTGCTCTTTTGTCCCAGTATATTCTACCTTGATGCTCTTTTTTGTAACCTGCTCTCAAACAAAGTGATATTTGATAGGGATATGTTTGTTTTTTAGCATGACAAAATTCTTGGAGATGCTTATGGCATTGTTGTTGTCGCAGAACATCAAAATGGACTCATCAAATTTCACCCGAAGATCTTGCAATGTTTGTTTCATCCAAAGGATCTGAGTACAATAAGTTGTTGCGACTATGTATTTTGCTTCCGCTACGGATAAAGAGTATGAAGATTGCTTTTTGCTCAACCACAATATAAGACAACTACCTAGGTAGAAAGCTGCTCCACTGGTGCTTTTACGACCATCAACATTGCCTGCCCAATCTGCTTCTGTATAATTGTGATAGTTAAATCATTACCTTTTGGATACCATAGGCCAAAATCTATAGTTCCCTTGAAATATTGAAAGATTCCCTTCTCTGCAACAACATGGGATTCTTTTGGTGCTGCTTGGAAACCTGCCACCTGTCCAAACATCTAACCTAGAAGTTGTCACATATAATAGACTGCCAATCCTCCATCTGAAATCTCTTATGCATTTATTTGATATACTTGGTTTGACAGATGAATATGCCCTTGTCTTCCTGAGATATCTGAAGCCCCAAGAAGAAAGTCAACTTGCCAAACAATGACATCTCAAACTCACACTGCAAATCTGATGCAACCTTCTTGCTTAACTTGTCATTATCGTTGCCAAAAATAATGCCATCCACATATACTTCAATAATGGTCAAAATATAATGTTAACCTTTACATAAAGGTTGTTATCGACATTTCCTCTTTTAAACCCTTGTTTCTGCAAGTACTTGTTAAGACGGGCATACGAAGCTCTAGGAGCCTGTTTGAGACCATATAATGCTTTCTTCAACCTGCAAACATAATCCTTCTTGTCAGTGAGCAAAATCCCTCAGATTGTTCTATATAAACTTCTTCTAATTCTCCATTCAGAAAGATTGATTTTACATCCATCTGATACACCTTGATCTTCCTCGAACATGCATAGGCGAAGAACCTCCTGATGGCTTCCATTCTAGCGATGAGTGCAAATGTCTTTTTGAAGTCTATTCCCTCAACTTGCGCATAACAATCATGCCTTGTTTTTAGTAACTTGTCCATCCTCATTTAGCTTGCTCTTGAAAACCCACTTTGTACTAATGACGTTTTTGTCCTTTGGTCATGGAACTAGTTCCCAAGTATCATTCTTTTCAATCTAATCCAATTCTTCATTCATAGTTGCTACCCAATGTTGTGACTTAGCCTCTTCAAAGTTGCTAGGCTCATATGTGTGGCTAAGAGCACAAGATGGGCTTGTTTTGGCGTGTGTAGCTGTCGATTTCTTCTAGTACCTATCCCTTCATTGATGTCCCCAATGATTTGTTCTGAAGGGTGGTTTTTTTATACCATTTTTTGGGAATCTTAGAAGGTGTATGTTGTTCAGCCTCTTCCTAGTTGGTAGTTGTTTCCTTATGCACTTGCTTCGGGGTTCCCTTTTTTATTTTTTCTAGTCTTGTCTCTTGTGTCTTTGGTTTGCTTGAATATGAACTTCCTTGTTCAATCTTTGGTCCAAGGGCTTCAACAAATGTTGCATTGATGCTTTCTATTATCCGGTCGAGTCTTTGATTAGAACATCTGTATGCTTTACTCTTGCGTGAGTAACCAACAAAAATGCCTTCATCTACATGAGAGTCAAATTTTCATGTCTTCTAGTCTTCCCTTTTAATGTAGCATTTGCTTCCAAAGACTCGAAAATGTTTGACATTCGCTGGTCTTCCCTTCCATAGTTCATATGGAGTCTTATAGCAGTTGCTTCTAAGTAAATCGTTGTTCAAAATGTACATTGTTGTATCAACTGCATGAACCCAAAATTTGTTGTTCAATTTTGAATCATTCAGCGATGTTCTAGCCATTTCTTCCACAGTTCTATTTTTTCTTTCGATGACTCCATTTTGTTGTGGTGTCCTAGCTGATGAGAACTCTTTTTATTCCATGTTCCTCATAGAAGTGTTGAAATGCTTTGGATGTGAATTCTCTATCGTTATCCGATCTCAAACATTTGATCTTCAAATCAATATCATTTTTAACCATTTCCTTGTAGATTCTGAAACATTCAAATGCTTGGACTTTTTCTTCAAAAAGTTCACTGTTGTCAACCTAGTATAATCGTCAATCATTAGCATGAAGTGTTGTTCACCGTCTAGTCATGTAGTCTTCACCGGTCCACATAGATCAATGTGCACCAATTCTAATGGTTTTGACATGGAATGTTCCTTTGTCTTGAATTTAACTCTTGTATGTTTTCCATGCTTTCAATGTTTACATGTAGTGTTGGTTGGTTTCGAGATCTGTGGTATTTTTCTCACAACCCCTGCTTACCACCCCCACCTTTTTTATCCTGACAAGGTTGTCAACGTTTATCTTCTTTTGCCAAGAAACAACCTTTGTCAACAGTCTCCTCCAAGGCGCATATGTCATTCAGAATCCTAGTTGCACTTGCCAATAGCTTGCCACATTTCTCTCTCCTTATTTCACATTTCTTTGAGTCAAAGAACAACATGTGTCCTTGATCACACATTTGACTTATGCTCAGCAAAATATGATTCATATTTTCAATGAGAAGCACATCCTTTGTTGTAGCATTCTTGCCTCCAAGCTTTACTATGCTTGTTCCTATAACATTTGCAGATTTGTCATTTCCAAAAGATATTGTTCCATCATTTCCTTCTTTCAAAGATATGAATTTGTCCCCGATCATATGCATTGAGCAGCAACTATCAACATACCACACAGTCTTCTTGCTTTGAGATTTTAAGGCAAGTGCACCTCTCCGTTTTCTTCCTCTAGACCTGAGCATTTTGATTCTGTTTTGATTCCTTTGAGGGAGCGGTTAGCCTGCAATCTTTAGCCAAATGCCCAAAGTTGTTGCATTTATGGCATTCTACTTCTTGCTTTATCCAAACTTGTTCTAGTTTTGCATGTAATCTTCCCGAGAGTCACTTGTCACTTTCTTCTTTAAATGAGGAATTGTCTTCTTTAGAGAAAAAGCTTTTCTTAAAGCCTCTCCTTTTACCTTGCTTGTTGAATCTTCTTTGACCCTTCTTCCCTTTCTTGGGTGCTTCATCTTCATTACCAGAGTTCTTATGAGGACATTTAGCTGCAAAGTGACCAACCTTACCACGATTGAAACATGTTAATGGAAGTTTACCTTTTAACTTACATGTTCCTCTTTTCAACTTTCTCACAAAGTTAACAATTTCTTCATTTGAGTATTCTTCTTCTTCGCAACAAGTGGAGATTGGCCTTGATTCCTGTTTGTTTTTCTCAGTCTTCTTGGATGTTGCGAATGTTGCTTCTTGGTTAGATGGTCTTTCTTGTCCTTTCCTCATTTTGTATGTCGTAAGTATTCCATGCAATTGGTCCATTTCGAGCTTTTCCAACTCATCTCCTTCTTCTAGCACAAAGACTTTAGCATCAAATCTCTCTGGAAGCAGTGTTTTAAAATTCGGTCGAATCAAATCGGATTCGGTCAAGCCGACCGAGCCGGACCCCTCGCCGAGTGGGCTCGGTAGAAAAACCAGTTCGGCGGTCGGTTTGTTACCGAATCGGCCGAGTCAACCGAGCCAGACAAACCAAGCCGACCGCGTTGACCGAGTTGACTGAGCCGACCAAGTCAGACCCTTGGCCAGTTTATTAAGGTGTTGCGGTTGGTGGATGGGGAAATATTGGCTATGGGCTTCATTTATAAGGCTATGGATCAAGCAAAGGAGCAAATAATGGCAACATACAAGGATGGAATGGCTAAGTATGGGCCCATTTGGGAAATCATTGATCAAAGATGGAACAATCAACTCCATTGCCCTATACATGCAGCTGGGTTTTTTCTGAACCCAAGGTATCAGTGTAAAGCTTTGGAGGCAAAACTTAGAAGCTTCATTGGGGAGGTTAGCAGTAGCCAGTAATATTGGTGCCTAGTGATGTTTTATAGTTTACTTTTGTTGTAGAGGCAATTCAAAGCCTCCTTGGTTATGTTTTTTTGTTTTGATCTCTATATCATGTATGTATTGGACAATGCACTGGGTGCCATTTTGATATAATGGATATATTCATGAGCCTACTTTGATCATATGTTGTCTTCTCTCTATATTCTAATGCATTGTGTTTGCAAACATGAATGAAAATCTTTAAAATTAGGTTTTTTCATTAAAAAAAAAATATTTAATGTATTTTTTACAATGACCAAGTCATTGAAATCAAACCAGCTGAGTCGATACTGAGTCGGAGTCAGGGTCAACACTCCGCTGATTCCGAACCCTAGTCGGAGTTTTAAAACATTGTCTGGAAGAGATCTTAGAAACTTTCAGACAACTACCTTGTTTTCCATTGGTTCTCCCGATGCTTCTATAACATTCACTATTTCATCAACACAGAGAAAGTAAGCTGCAATGTTTTCCTCTTCATTCATTTTTAGCGGCTCAAATTGACCTCAATGGGTCTAGAGCTTGGCCTCCTTTACCTTCTTGTCTCCTTCATATATATTTTGAAGCTTGTCCCAAATTTCTTTCACTGATTTGTAGTGCATTATTTTGACATATATAGAATTTGACACACCAACCATGAGGGAATTTTAGCTTTACCATGACTTTCGTAAACCCTTCGATCGTTATCATCTGAAGGAGGAGTTGTAGGCTTTGTGTATTTGGTCAACACAACATTCCAAACACCAAATCCTTGTGATTCAAGATATGTTTTCATCTTTCCAGTACAAAATGCATAGTTGTTCCCATTAAGTACTGGAATTCTGGCTTATTCCACTCCACGATCTCCTTCCAGTTGTTAAATTGCTAGTGAAGGAACCAACTCTGATACCAATTGTTGGAAATACTAAGAGGGGGGTGAATTAGTATTTCTTAACAATAGTAACTTATTAATATTTTTAGAACATTAATTAATCTTCAACATCAATTTAAAGAACAAATAAGAAATAGATTGTAGACATAAGATTTTTTTAGGTAAAAACCCCTCCGAGGCAAAAACCACCGAACGTTTTTCTAATAATTTTACGAGTACATCAAATGCTTCAACTCAAACTGAAAAAGGAAGTCCCAACTTCCTAATACCTTAGAGTGGAGTTCACTTTTCCAGCTCCAACTAGAAGGATGTTCCAACACTTTTGTTTTATCAGTGAATGCTAAAAGGATGCTCCAACACCCTAGCAAGCTCCAACTTGCCCTAACACCACCCTACCACCCTGAAGTGGTTTTAGGCTCCAACCTGAAGGTGACTTCAACCACCTACCTAGCTCCACCCAACCACCTTGAAAATGATAACAAGTGTGGGCTCCCATACCAAGGACAATGGCCCACTTACAATGGATCAGTTTTTGCAATTTATGTGGGCTCCCATACTAGGGACAATGACCCACTTACAATGATTTTTCAACAAAACCTTTTCAACCAATAACCCTCAGATAACTAATGATAATCAGATAATGAGGTGTTGAACAATTCAAACCCTTCATTCTAACATACCTTAACTGTGAAGATGAAAACTTGAGCTGATACTAGAACTGACCTTACTTTTGATCTTGTTCTCAATATGTTGAATCTAAACCTTTGCAAATGATAAGACACTGTAAACTTTGCTGCTATACTTTATTGCTACTGAAAACCTTGTAGGATATTGTTGCAAAGATTGTTACCACTGAGACTGTTGGCAATCTGAATAATTACATAAGCACTTGGAATTTTTTTGAAGATATGAAATGAACCAATGCCTTTGTTTGAAGATGTTCACTGTAGACTTGTATATAATGATAATGTACCATAAAACCTTGACTGCTAGACCAAACCATTTATTCCAAACTCATTGACTGTAAAAAGGTGTATTTGTACAACTCAACTCAAAGACCCTTGATGGCATCCAAAACAATCATCAATAAGGGGAAATTCTGCTATAAAACAATACTTCTTTATTGATAATGATATTGTTATAAAAGACAGAGAAGCCCTTGACAAAAATGTCCTTACTTTTGTAGAACTGTAGTGAGAAAAAATCTTGCATTTCTAACTTATGCTCATACCATTATTGCTCCAATCCTCACGAAAATTGACTATCTTTAGCTTGTTGTCTTGATAAATGTATCTACGAATTTAAAATTTCAAAGCAGAGCTCCTGTATTGTGGCATCAAGAATCAACATTTGCACATACCTTATCAGTTGTAGACAATTGTTGCATCCTTCATGTCATAGTAATAAGATTAGATCATGCTTGAAATTGCAGTGAGGTCGGCCTAACTTCTTCAAATGATCGGCCAGATATTGACTTGTAGGTACTGTTATGTATTAATAGTATACTTGTTGGACACCTAATCCTCTAAGGGTTGGTGTGGAAGTCGAACAACCAAAGGGAGTCCAAGAGACCACTTGGAATATGAATCCAAGGGTCACACCATGTACTATAAATGTATATCATTGTCAATAATAGACATACTCTCATGCTTATCATTCACATTCTGTCTCTGCCATGTAATGTGTTTAACATGGTATCAGAGCAGGGGAATTTCTGCCGTGCTCCAATTTGAGTCACTATTTTTTGTTGTCATTCTCTATGAGTTTGTTTCTAGACCTGGCGTTATCTAGACTCTCTGAAATATGCACCTGTTAGAACGCAGGACCTAAATTTGGCTCTCTGCCCCACTAAATCCTAGTAGTATATACGTTCTTTCTCTGTGTGTTAATTGAATTTCAAGGTTTATATGTGAAGTTGTAGCGTTAGTCCTGCATTAAATTTTGTTTATATGAGGGTCGTATTTATATATGCGTTGAGATTATTGTGAGCACTGGTTCATGTCACTTTATGTTCATTATATCATATGGTTCATAACTGCTCCAATCTAAGTTTGGTTTGGAATTGATTTGTGGTCTTTCTATTTGCATTCTCGACATAGCAAAAAAAAAAACGGCTAGTCTCCTCATACTCAGCGTAAAGTTTGGGAAAGCCAGCAAGAAATGAATGGTCATGAACGTTACTATCGGTGACTCTGTCCTCTTAGCTCCCACACTTTTAGCCTGGGCACTCAGCGCTACCATCCACACCTAATTAAAGGTTGTCAAATCTTCCTCACCTATCTACCAATGTTTTTGTGCCAGTCTTCTCATTTCAAATCTTATTGCTTAGTAGTAACTCCTATGTGCCTAATGCATCTTACTCTGAGGAGCACCAAGAATAGCGTTAGGTTTGCAAGTCCCCAGTTTAAGCTTCTTCTTGAATAGCGTTGGCATGTGTTGCATACAATTCTGAAAATCAAATGAATAACAACACTCCTTGCCATCTCTGTCCGTCAGCGAGGTCTCCAATTTTAGTAATATCACCCTTTGCTTTCCTTAAATTACGATTTTATTATGTCTAAGGCCCATTACCTCTTCCCATACATAAATATTTATTACAAAATCGCATGAACCGACCAATCTGCTATCTTATCTAATGGGTTAAAGGCATAGGACCAGAATGATGAAAATCTTTCCCATAAAAATGCTCAAGTTTTCCATACAAATGAGCATTGTATCAGGATATTTCAATAACTATTTCAGAGTTTCTTTATACCTAACAAAAGCAAATCTTCTCAGAAAGTGAAGCGGAATGCTGGCACATTTGCCAAAAGAAAATATCTGACAATGAAGTGAGTCTCAAATACCAAACCATTTCTTTAATGTCAAGCTTGCCCTTGAATACTATTGTTGTCAACACTTGAAGAAAAATAACGCATCAGAATGTCATCATTGACAAAGCTCTACGACACTTACAGTGAACAATTATTTTGACACATACGAGAGAAGAGGGGATATCTGGAAAAAAATATCATCCCTTTTTTAAAATATCTCAGAGTTGTCGTGGCCTGCGATACCAGTGAGATTCAGTGGACAAGGTATGGTGAGATAGTGTGATAAGTTCATTGAAAATTCCGTAATGGTGCTCTGTAGAGGTCTGCATTGGCAAACTGCTTGCTAGCGTTCAATATTTGTAATGTTTTGAAGGTTAGAGAGTGCAGCTTGCTTTTTGGACGCCTTAGCCCCAAGTTCAATGTATATATACCGAAACCTTTGCTTAAAAGGTTGCAAGGCTCCTCTAGTTGTATGTTTACCTCAACAGCCTTCACAGTTCGCTCTCTTAGGTAGTTTTCGTTCTTTTGAGCACCATGGAGCTTCTCCTTCACTTCCCGCAAACACAATCGCTGATCATCAACAACTTTGTTTGGCTGAAGGCCATGATACTTGAGTTCCACATACAACTTATGTGCATATTCAACGTATTTTTCCTAGAGTAATTTGTAACGATCATGAAGAATGGGACCTTCAATAGAGTCAGCAATCAAAGACCGTCCTGATGATGAAACTTGAGGAATAGGAATTTCTTTTGGCCCAAGCAAAAGTTCTTTACTCATAATCTCCATACTTCCCATTTCAGAAGCCTCTAGGCTCTGATCATTTTCTTTAGAGCAGCCGATTTGAAGAGGTTGCAACTCTCTCTGAGTCTTCATCTCTATTAAAACACACTTGCAAGTAGAGGTAAGTGCTAAGAACCATGATTTACCAAATGAATCTAGGAGGGTAGTGACACCAAGCAATATTATCACTTGCATTCTCCTACAGTTCCAGATTTGTGTTTGCCTCTTGGATCGCTTTTTGTATGCATGTAGCCACCTATACATCAGAGATCGAGTTGATTTCTTACACTTGTAGCATCTTTTTTTGAGAGGAAAACGAGTTGTTCTCATCTCTGTAGCAGGCTAGCAGCCTATCACTACAGATATGCATTTCCTATCCCTGTAGCAGCTCATTCTTGGAAGGGGACAAACTGATGTGATTCATGTAGCAGCTCATTCTTGGAAGGGAACAGATTGATGTGATTCCTGTAGCAGTTTGTTTGGAGTGCCAAGTTGGGTTCAAACAATCCCAGATCAACCCATTCAATCTTTGTCCATTGGGATAAATTACTAGGTGTATTCTTTGCATTAGTATTGTAAAAGTTTGGCGTTGCTCTCTGTGCTGATTTGAAACATTGAAGGTTGCAAACTGAGTTTTATTTATTTTAGATCATTGTTGATGAATTGAGTTGACCTACTCAAGTTTAAAAATGACTCAAATTGGAAATTTATTAGAGTTATTAAGAACTCTAATTATGTCAACTAATGAAAGCACAATCAATGGTAGCAAGGAAACTCTATTTGACATTCAAACTTGCTTGCAACATACACAAGAGAAGATTGAATTTTTGCAGCTTAAATCTCAGCTTCAGCAAGATGAGTTACAACAACATAAGCATCATGACATCCATCATCAACCAATAAGTGATCAAATCAGTAACATTGAGACAAACTTCCATAAGCAGCAAATCAATAATGTTGATCTAATACCTAATGAAGGAGCATAATTGCATGCAGAAGTAGAAGTTTAGTTTGCACTTCTTGTTGATACCTAATCCTCACGATTGGGTGAATTTATGTAAATAGTTAAATTAGGAATGTGAACAGTCATCAGGAGATGAACTGAGCAGTCACACCCTTTTGTATATAACAATAGCATACCTAATGAAATAAATCGAATCAGTTTTACTGCCTATTGGAGAGTTACTGCCTGGCCTGACATGGTATCAGAGCCAGTTCTCAAAATAAGTTGTAACTCCCTTCATTTTTGCTACTGTGGGCTGTACGCTGGTCTGAGCACTGTCCACTGAGCGTTGTCCTCTGTCGTTCTGACCTGAGCACTATCCTCAACGCCTCTGTCCTTTGCGTTGTGATCCATTGCCTCAACACCTGACCGCTCCTCCTTGTTGCTTGGTTAACGCTTGAATTGACTGTGTATCATTGCGGTGTTACATTGAACGCTTGAATTGAACGTTGTTTCAAATAAATTCGAATGCTGCCTGAATGGTATACGTTTGCTGTTGTTTCATATACGTTTGCTGCTGTTGAACTGCACATTTCCTAGTGTACCTGGAAGCCGGCGTCCATGGAGTAGGCATTACCACTAAGGGTGGTACTGTTGGCGGCTTGAATTTCCGGATTGGTTACGGAAAGCTCCCTCGTACTTGTCCATGTGATTCATAAATATTTGCAGTGCGGAGTTAGAATTTTTTGACTTTCTGGAATTCGAACTAGTGTTGAATGGTATGACGTCGTATGTATATTGCTATTATGTTTATAAATATCTATTTATGTATTAAAGTTTTGTTAGTGCGGTGCATATTCATGAATGGTGTAGCTTCTTATTGGGTGGCGCATATCATGAATATTGTTTCATTGAACGAGTATAATGTTGGCGCACCAGAAGCGTAACATTTGAATGGTATGGAGTGTTGAATGCTAACATTTCAAATGCGCAGTTTTTAAATCATTTGAATGGTATGGAGTGTTGAATGGTAACATTTCAAATGCGCAGTTTTTAAATCATTTGAATGGTATGGATTGTTGAATGGTAACATTTCAAATGCGCAGTTTTTAAATCATTTGAATGGTATGGAGTGTTGAATGATAACATTTCAAATGCGCAGTTTTTAAATCATTTGAATGGTATGGAGTGTTGAATGGTAACATTTCAAATGCGCAGTTTTTTAAATTACTGCTCTGTTCAGTTTGTTGCGTTTGTCTGTTCAGTCTGGTGCGGTGACCAACATATGTTCATGTGTGTAAGAATAATAATATATTATATGGAGTAATAAGATATTATTTTGAATGAAAAAAAAAAAAGTGAGCCTGAAATTCATTAAGTTTTTTATGGCGATATGTTATATGGTATATGGAAGGTATAGCATATATATTTGAGAAGTGGAAGGTATAACATATATATTGTTTTCTATCAGCAGAAATAATTTTTTTCTTACAGAATGCATTCAATCATCTCCATGGTAGGAATAGTTCTCACTGGCAAGGAGAACTATCCTGAATGGTCCCGGATGATAAAACGCACCCTCATCTTCAATGAGTTGTGGAAATGAGTGTGTGTCGGAGAAGGAGACATTGACCCAGTACAGCCTACCTCAAACAAAGAGCTCGTCATTTGGGAAAACAATAACAACAAAGCTTATGCATTAATCGCAGCATCTATAAATGAAGAGGTGAGTCACCATATTTCGTCATATTCAACTGCCTTTGAAGCCCTACAAAAGTTGAAAGAACTCTATGACTCACATTCTGCACTTGAAGTTGTCCAACTCATGATTAAACTATTCACTCTTGAACTGCAAAATAATGATCCTCTTGCTCTTGCATCCGAAGTAAAGTCTATAATGCATGATATCAAATCCACTAAGGTTGAATTGGATATTCCTCTTATTGCTTTTCTCAAGGCACTTTATCCTACTTACTCCAATTATCTTGAGTCATTGCAAGCAAATGGAAATCTCAAAGATATAACCTTCGACTCTCTTGTGAAAAAGTTTGCTGAAAGAGAGAAATCTTTCGGAAAGAAGACAACCCTTGAATCTTCTGAAGAGATTGTGTGCCTTGCTCATAAAGAAAAGCATCCTGCTCAAGATTCTACAAGAGGAAGAGGTGGACGAAGAGGAAGAGGAAGATATTTCAGAGGCAGGAGGGGCAGACATTCTCAAGGAGAAAAGGCAGATTTGCACTGCATTTGCCGCAAAAGAAATGGATCACATGATGCCTCTACATGCAAGCTACCATGGGACAAAATTGAGCAGAAAAGAAACCAACGGAAAGGTAAAACTGATGATACAGACAAAGGTAAAGCACCTGAATCCGCTCACTATGTTGAGGCACAATGTAACATTCGAGTAAATGAAGATTTGTTTAATGCTTCACTTGCTTCCTGGAAAAATGATTGGTTGCTTGATTCAGGAGCAACCTGTCACAAGACTCATAGAAAAGATTTTTTTGAAGATTTCACTGACAATGTTGATGGAGCAGTATACTTTGCAGATTAGTCAAAAATCAAGCCATCAGGGCTTGGCACAATCAGGCTTAAATTGCCTGGTCTTCCAGACTTTCTTCTGGATCATGTTCTATATCTCCCACAGCTCAAGAGAAACTTGTTATCCTTGGTCCACATCCGTCAACAAGGTAACTCCATTCATATGTTTGATGGCAAGCTTGAGGTAAGAAAAGCATTTGACCACTCACTTGTCATGAGGGGAATAGAAGAAGAAAGGCTTCTCAAACTGCAAGGAACATCTCTACTCATGCACAACATTTCTCATACAATTCTCATCATGAAGAAGGTACACTTCCATCAAGTTTATTATGGCATGCTAGATTTGGACATTTGAACTATGACAGTCTCCGC
>APFE031250414.1:5786-35630 GCA_000404065.3 Pinus taeda
ATTATTAAGTGTAGAATGAGAGATTTAATATAGCCTTTATGTGCCTAAGAAAGGTTAGATGGGTCTTAATTTGTGTCTAATTTGGTGGCTCATCAGGTGTATTGAGAAGCAATGAATACATTGGTTTGATATAAAAGCTACTAACACTATGCAGGTCAAGACTTGAAGAAGATGGGTATTTTACAAAGATTGATGACTGAAAATTGTGACAGAAACTCGTGATTTATTCTTAGGGACAGAGAGATGTTTGGATCTACTATGGTTTCCTTTGTATTGTGAATATAGAAGTTGTATGTTCACTGGTTTATTTTGAAGCACAAATATGCTCAAATCCATGTCTAATATCCATGATAACGGAGACTGTCTACAGAGACCCAAGGCAAGGATTTGTCTAGATCTGATCAAAGGTTGTATTCATATGTTGCAGTTGTATTGACTCAACTTATGTTTGCAGGGAGATCTTTGTGTCAGTGTGTGGTTTTTGATGCATAGATTAGAACTTATTGACAATGAATGATTGCTCCTTCTTGTTGATATGCAGTGATGGTAGAGGTTGTTGTAGATGTCAGTAACATAGAGAGATCATATTAGATTCTTTTTTATGCTCAATTATATGCAGTAAATGTTAAGAAATAGTGATCTGACTTTTGGATCTATCCTTGCTTGTGTTGACTAGTGTTGAAGGGTGGAGATCTAAAGAACCATTTTATGATTAACATGATTTATGGCTTATGTAGAGATCTATGACTTGTTTGTGATGCAGAGAAGGGCTTGTAGTATGAAAAAATATTTTGGTCATCTTAACATTGTTGCAAAGATGTAATTATGCAGATATATGAATGTAATGTTTCTCATTGATGTGACAAAGGATTGTGTGTATATTATATGTTATCAATGCCTTGGATATGTATGCAAGCATCTTTATTACATGTATATATGAGTGAGTATAAGTTTATAATTGACTGTGACCCTTTTATGACATTACATGGAGTATACTCAATTGGAGCCAGAGACCTCGTATGCATGAATTGCAATGATCTTAAATTAATTACAAATCTTTGTGTGGCTTCTTGTCTAGGGATTTGAAAAGAAGATTAAGTTGTTTTGGCAAAGATCAGTGGTTGTGACAGATGGTACTTTGAATATGTTGTTTTTCCTCTTTCCTTATGAGCATGGTGATGGAACTTTGATATTGCATTCGGTCTCCTTGATACATGAATGATGATGGCTTGTTGAGCTATGGATTTATTAGACAGTTGGAAATATTTGGATGACTTAATTAGATGGCTTGGTTGTGTATGTCACTTGATAGTTTGGTGATTGATAGTTCATGGATGGAATTTAGTTTGGAATTTTAACTTAAGTTTATGATTTGATACTTGATAGTTTATGGATGTGCAAAAGCTTTGATATGACAAGGTTGTGATGATGAATAAAGGATTTCAGTAGTTTGAAATTGATTTGTTCTATACAATGTTATGGATTTGTCTTGGTCTTGATTGGTGTATATTGATTTTATCAGTGTAAGGGTATGATTGGTATTCAATGCTTGGCATATTGGTATTCAATGGTTGATTCAATGATTCAATGTTTTATATTGGCAGTATATGTATATTGGTTTGATCTAGTTCCAGTGGTTTAACTAATATTCAGTTATTAGTTTTCATTTATTCAGTAATTCAATGATGTAGCGACTTCGTATTTGGTAACTATGGTTTGTGTGGGTGTTGGCCTTCATGTTTCCAATGGTTGATTAACAAGTGGATCCAGTATGAAATATTATGAAACACAGGCCACGAAGATGTTGAGGGTTGTAGCCTTCAGTAAGAGAGTAGGAGCTTCCTTCCGATAGGAGCCGGTAAACTTGATCAGGGGGTAGCAGATCCCTTCCAATGGGTGTTGAAGAAAAAGTGGAGGTTATAGCCTCCCACAAGTATGAACCTACATGATGACAAGATTCTGAACTAGTACAAAATTGTAAGAAGATTTTTCTTATAACAAAAGAAGAAGACAAAAAGACAACAGCGATGGTTTTCTCCCACATTGGATTTCCACCTAAAATCTTTGTGTCCTTATGTGTTGATTTGTTGATTTGTTGATTTGTTTTGCATGTATATGGTTAAAATGCTTTTATACTTTTGTCTAATAATAATGGAGCTCAACCTTAATGGAGCTCAACCTCTGTCTAAACTAGAAATGGAGCTCAACCTCCATCTACAATAGCAATGGATCTTGGTCTCTATCTATGATAGCAATGGAGCTCAGCCTATGTCTACAATAGTAATAGGGATCGACCTTTTTTTGATAGTAATGGAACTCAAATTGACGTTTGTCTACTATAACAATGGAGCTCAATGACAATGATGCTCGATTCGACCTATGTCTACGATACAATGGAGCTCGTGTTGAAAAAATTTGTGTAACTAGGTTCGGTCTTCATTAATATGAAATGTATTCTTGTAAATATAAAATGAAAAAAAAAAAAAAAAAAAAAAAAAAAATTATTACTATTATTGAAGCATGGGTTTCATGCTCAAGTTCTTTTATTTTATAGGTCAAGCACCCATTGAATGATTTTAGGGTTTGTCCTAGGTATAAGAGTCATTGTCATATATGGAAGACCATATGGGCACATTGTATATTGTAAAGAAAAAATTATTTTGTCTTGAAAGTGTCAAAATACCTCCAAGATCAAGTCGGCCTAATGAGTTGTCAAGTCGAACTACATAAAGAGAAATGTCCATCCTTGAAGAATCCTATATATATGAGGAACTTGCCCTCCATTTGGATCATTCTCTCACTCATATCTCATACGAAAAGGGAGCAACATAAGGTCGAAGAAGGAAGTGTGAAGAAGAGAAGGACAAGGAAAGTCAAAGTGTTTGGGTCTCTCTGCATTCTTCTGTGAATGTGAAGTTAGGGTTTCTGCACTAGGGAAGTCTAAGGTTCGATTTTCGAAGAAAGAAGATCAAGAAGGAAAGCGAATGTCTCTTAGGGTTTCCTACTATCCCTAGGATCCATATCAAGGCAAGTGAAGTCAAGGGAAGAGTAGTTAGAGGGAGATTGAAGTCTCCTAGAGAGGAAGCAGCAGTTGTTGGGCAGCAGAGTTTCAGATTTACTAGGAGATCGAAGATATTGCAGTTGGGGCCAAGGAAGACTTTATATTGGAGGGTATTTGTCTGAGTCTAGGTCATTGTATTCGTAAATTGAAATATCTAAAAGATAAGAAGAGATTTTGGGGTTTTCCCCTCAAGAGGAGAGGTTTTGGCCCTAGCTTGCAGCCTATATACTTGTAGAAAATCTGTGTAGGATAACCCTATAATGCAATATAAATCAAAGCAGAATATTATAACCTACTTCTACTATCAATTTTCGGAAGCTTGAATATCAAGCTGAACAATATAACCAGAAGAAGAAGAATCAATGGCACAATACACATGAAAATACCTTGGGGAAAGCCTCAGCTAAAAACCGCACACTATTGTATTATCATACATGGTGAAAATACATAGGAATTATACAAAGCCTTAGCTCTCACAGCTAGCCAGCTCTCAGTACAATCCTCACAGATACTCACAGGCAATCGTGGATTCTCCCCAACCTTCCTCTCTGCCCTCCAAGATCCTATTTCCTTGCGCTACTCTTTGTGGATGATTTCCCTATTACCAAGTGGAAAACCAATTCTCCAAAATTGCACAATCCTCAAGGATAAATCCTTGACTGCATGCATGAGTTTTCTCCATGAGAAAACACATGCAACTGATTGTACACTATCCTTGAACATGAATCTCAAATGGGTCCTCCTCCTTAGAAACCAACAATTCCTCCACAGCCTATAGTTGGAGCTCCCTCTCAAGGGAAACTCGCATGGCCTTCTGCTCATCAAACTTGAGATCTTTGTGAACCGTTTTCCTCTGACTGGTAGGCAAGTACACCCAATAGTTGTGAGGTGTATCAGTGTACCCCACAAATATCCCCAACTCTGTTGTCAGCTCAAGCTTCTTTCGTGCATCCTTTGTCACATGGCAATATAAGCCAAAGATCCTGAAGTGACCCACATCTAGTCTCTTACCCAAGAAAGATTCCTCTAGTGTCTTCATCCCAAGTATGCGATGCAGGCTTCTATTTTGCAAATAGACTGTTGTGTTGCATGCCTCAGCCCACAAGTGAAGTGGTAGGCCTTGGTCATGCAGCATTGCCTGTGTTGCCCCTACAATAGTTATGTTCTTCCTTTTAGCCACTCCATTCTACTGTGGGTTATGAGGTTCCATCAACTCTCATTTAATTCATTCCGCTGCACAGAAGTCCTTAAACTCTTGAGATACATATTCTCCATTGTTGTCACTTCTCAAGTCCTTGATCTTCTTCCCTAACTCTTTCTCAACCAAAGCTTTGAACTCACAAAACTTTGTGAAATTTTGGTCCTTCTTCTACATGAAATAAATCCAACATTTACGAGTATAGTCATCAATGAAAATCACATAATACCTTTGCTTCGTTGTGGATGTCGTCAAGAATGGTCCACACAAATCAGTATGAAATCGCTCTAAAATAGCCTCTACTCGACTGTCTCGATCATGAAAGGAAGACTTGGTGTACTTTCCCAAGGTACAACCTTTTCATGTGTCAACTTGCTCAAGTTTACCTTTGGTAATTCCTATAGATATCTGTTGCATTATCTTCAAAGCCCCATGATGCAAATGGCCCAACCGCCTATGCCACAACTCGCCAATGTCTTGGCTTTGCACCAATTCTGCTTTCGTACTTAATGTTGCACAATCATCTACCTCTAGTTTATAGATATTCTTCACCCGAATCCCTATCCTCTTGGTCTGACCCATGGCTATGTTTCTTAGGAATGCCTTTCCTTTACTGAAGACAACATCGTATCCTTTGTCCTCCAACATCACGACTGGTTCCAAGTTCTTCTTCAGTCCAAGCACATACATCACATCTGTCAAGGTGAGAGGAGCTCCATGCTCCCTCTAAAAAGTAATCGTGCCCACTCCTAAAACATTATACCTTCCATCATCACCCATCTCTATGCGCATCTTAAGGTCTTTCTCCTCCAAGGCACTGAATAAATTTTTATCGCCGGTCATGTGGAATGAAGATCCACTATCAAGATACCAGACACAACCCATCATCAATGTCACCATGCGATGAGGGTAAAGTCCATTCCGAACTGAGAGGCTAATGTCTCACCTTCCGATCCTTCCGAGGATCCCTTCTTGGACTTCTTCGATGGGCAATTAGTCACATAATGTCCCATTTTATGACAATTAAAGCATCTTACTTTAGACATGTCACCCTTCTTCCCTCCATGAGAAGAATTCGATTTGAAATGGGAAGCCTTCCCCTTCCCTTTCCTTGCCTTACTTGCTAAGGGAAGATTTTCTTCATCATCATTCTTGGATGAAGAACCATCTAATGTGCTCCTCCTGGTCTCCTCCTGCATTAGATCTGACCACAGTCGTTCCCAATCTGACAGTTTCTCCCTTCCATTCACAGAGTCCTAGTAGCTATTCCAACTCTTTGGAAAGCCAAGGAGAGCGAGGCTCACCATATCATCATCGGCAATAGTTATTCCCACACTGCCAAGCTCATCTCTGCAGGTGGTGAGCTTGTTCAGATATGTGGAAATAGTATCGCCCTTCTCCATCTTAATTCTTTGAAGCTTATCCTTGAGCGCCAATTTCCTCTAGTTGCTACTGTTCTAGTAGAGGTCCTTCAATGTCTTCCACATTGAAAATGGAGTATCCTTCCCATGGAGACTCGAGACATTATGGTCTCGAACTCCCTCAAGGATGATCTGTCTTGCCTTCACCACACACTTCTTCCACTCAACCAACTCTTTTGCATTAGTTGAAGCTGAATTTGGGATTTCTTGATCAATGAATTCCCTCAATCCATTGTCTTCTAATACAGCCTCCATTCTATCTTTCCATGCTATGTAATTCTTGCTACCTTCCAAGGCATACTTGAGTCTCAAGCCATAGAACGCCATTGGCCAACCTTGAAGTATGATATGAATTTGATTTGCACCTGTAACCCCGAACTTCAAACATTGAATTCTCTTATCAGTATATTGTTTACAGCTTTGATACCATGTAGAAAATCTGTGTAGGTTAACCTGATAATGCAATATAAATCAAAGCAGAATACTATAACCTACTTCTACTATCAATTTGTGTAAGCTTAAAGATCGAGCTGAACAATATAACCAGAAGAAGAAGAATCAATGGCACAATACACATGAAAATACTTTCGGGAAACCCTCTACTAAAAACCCCACACTATTGTATTATCATACATGGTGGAAATACATAGGAATTATACAAAGCCTTATCTCTCACAGCTAGCCAGCTCTCAGTACAATCCTCACAGATGCTCACAGGAAATCTTGGCTTCTCTCTAGCCTTCCTCTTTTCCCTCCAAGCTCCTATTTCCTTGTGCTATTCCTTGTAGATGGTTTTCCTATTACCAAGTGGAAAACCAATTCTCCAAAACTGCGTAATCCTCAAGGATAAATCCTTGACTACATGCATGAGTTTTCTCTATGAGAAAACACATGTAAATGATAGTACACTGTCCTTGAACATTAATCTCAAACAGGTCTTTCTTAGAATAGACATGCATGATTTTCTAATAAGGGAATCTTCAGTTAACTGGAGTAGCATTAGTTGAGTGCATTAATGCATTACCTAACTGTTAACTCATTATTCGTTCTTCAAATAGTTTGGAACTAATTTAACTAGACTTAACTCAGTAAACTGAGTTAACTAATTACAACTCAATCTTATCTCCTTAATTTAAGGGATAACTCTTGCTTGACTTCAAAAAGACCTCTAACTTGAATTTCTCCAACTAATTAATTTAAAATTAATTAATTAATTATTTCCAAGTAGCTGTTAAGACTAAATCCAATTTTAATTCACAATTTAATTGAAGGACAAATTAAATTGGAATATTCTTGTTTCCATATTTCAACAATACTGTGTCATTTTTCTTACTATTTTGGTAGTTGTTTGATGTATTGCACATTGGAATAACAAATATCAAAGATAATAAGTAAAAATGTAACACAAATAGTTATCAAGTTAAGAGAATTGACATATATGTTTCCTTATTGAATTCTCAACATGGAATCAGAGCTAAGGTTCTCTAAGGGCATCATGAAGATCTCGTCTACAATGAAGAAGGTCATCAAAAGGATTGCAAGCCATCTCAAGGAAGGTATCAAAGAAGTATGGAGTATCATATTCTCTTTAAAGAAGATATCACTCAAAGAAAAGGATGAAAGACTCTTCTCGACTCTCTCAAGGACATTCCAAGACAAAGATATTTGGGTGATTGATAGCGGTGCATCAAGACACATAACTGGTCACTCCCACCAATTGAAGACCTTGTCAAAAGGAAAATCTGCATGCTTTGTGGAACTTGGAGACAACAAAAGATATCCAGTGAAAGGCATTGAATCATCATCTATAAATTTTGAAGATGGAAGTAACATCCACCTCAACAACATTATATTCATTCCAGGTTTGCACAAAAATCTACTTTCTATTTCAAGCTTAGAAGATAAAGGAGATAGAGTAGCTTTCATTAATGGAAAAGTAGTTGTATGGGTTAAAGACACAAACATAGAACAAGAAAAAGGAATTGGCATTCGAGAAGAAAGGATATACAAATTAATATCTCCCATAAATCATGCCCTAGTCCACACTAACATTAATCCATTTGAACTTTGGCACCGAAAGTTCATTCATTTACATTTCAAGATTCTACCAACTCTAAATTCTAGAGTAGATGGAATACCAAATCTAAAGGAATATCATGAAGGTGTCTGCAAAGGATGTGCATTAAGCAAGAATACCAAGAGACTATTTGGAAGCAATGCTTCACAGTCGAAAGAAATATTGGTTCTTATTCACTCTAATGTATGTGGCCCTATGTCTCCCAAATCACTTGGAGGTCATCTTTATTATGTCACATTCATAGATGATCATTCAAGAAAGATCTGGTTTTACTTAATGAAAACCAAGGATGAAGTATTTACTAAATTTCAAAAATTAAAAGAAGAAGTGGAGAACCTTATAGAAAGAAGAATTCTCTCATGTGATTTCTACCGAAAGACTTTGTTTAAGAATCAAGATACTAAGATCTGATAATGAAGGAGAATATATATCCAAAGATAATATAGCATTCTGTAAGGAATCTGGGATTAAGAGGGAGTTGATATCTCCATATAATCTCAAACAAAATGGAGTTGTAGAAAGAAATAACCCATCCATTGAAGAAAGTGTAGAAGCAATGTTACACAATCAAGATCTATCGAAGTTTCTGTGGGGTGAGGCAACAAAGACATCAGTATAAATACAAAATCGATGTCCTCACAAATCTCTAGACAACAAGACTCCGGAAGAAGTGTTCATTAGGAAGAAGCCATCTGTAGATCATCTTAGAATATTTGGGTGTCCTGTGTATATACATATACCTAAAGACAAAATAAAGAAGTTGGATCCTTCCGGTGTGAAAGGTATATTTGTCAAATATAGTAACTCATCTAAATTCTATAAAATCTACATGAAAGATGGACATCACATTGAAGTTAGTCGTGATGTCATATTTGATGAAAGCATAGCATTCAAGAAATAAAAAGAAATTTGTATATATTTTGATGATGAAGAACTTCTTATATTTGAGGAAGAAGAAGGATCTCACCATGAGGAAGAAGGACCTAGTGAACCTGTGCAACTTCTGGTCATTCAAGAAACAAGGAAAAGACCTAACTGGTTGAAGTCTAAACTAATTGACACAAAAGGTCATGGGGCAGCTCAAGGATAATTTAGAGAAAGTAAAATACCCAAGATATATTATGGGTATGTTACATACATGACGAAGTTAATAGAAGAAGAACCATAAACATTTGAGGAGGTTATAAAACATTGAGAATAGAAAGATTCCATGAATGAGGAATATCAATCTATAAAGATCATACCTAGTCATGAAGACAAGTCAATGGTTACTTCCAAATGGATCTATAAGATCAAGCATGTAGCCTATGGAAGTATAGATAAATATAAAGCAAGATTTGTGGCCAGAGGTTTCTCTCAACTTGAAGGCATCAACCATAAAGAAACATTTGCTCCAACAACAAGATATACTGCAATTTGATCATTAGTCTCTCTAGCAGCATCAATGGGATGGAACATCCACCAAATGGATGTCAAGACTACATTTATGAATGGCACAATAGATCAAGAAGTCTATATAGAATAACCCTTGGGATTTGAAGCAAAGGGAAGGAAAGCATATGTTTGTAGATTGAAGAAGGCACTATATGGCCTCAAGCAAGCACCAAGGGCATGGTATGCTAGGATGGATGCATACCTACAAAGATTAGGCTTCACGAAAAGCTCTTCTAACTCAAACCTTTACATCAAGGTTGTGAACAATGAACATGTAATCATTCTTATGTATTTAGATGATCTTCTCTTGACAGGTGTAGAAGGTTGAATTGAATAATGTAAGAAGCAATTGGCAACAAAATTCTACATGAAGGACCTTGGGTTGATGCATTACTATTTGGGACTGGAAGTTTGGCAAGAACCTAATGAAGTGTATTTAAGTCAAGAAAAGTATGAGATCGAGATAATGAAGAAGTTCAACATGATGGATTATAAACAAATGACCACTCCAGTGATCACTAACTTGAAGAAACTAAGAAGTTCTGAATCAAGCCCTATGGATACCTCCAGATACAGACAACTCATTGGCTCACTAATCTAATTAGTGAATACTAGACCGAACATATGTTTTGCGGTAAATGTACTCAGTCACTTCCAAGTGGAGCTGAAGAATCACCATTGGACATAAACAAAACATACTATGAGATATCTACGAGGAACCATCAACTACTGCTTGAAGTATGATAGAAGGAATTATGTTCAACTAACTAGTTATACAGATTCTGACTCGAGAGGTTGTGAACAGGATGGGAGAAGCACTACGGGAGGATGTTACAGCTTAGGATCCTCTATGGTCTCATGGATAAAAATAAAAGAAGACATTGTTGTTGAAGTTGAGTATGTTGCAGCATGTGAACTCAGCAGGGAAGTAGTTTTCTTAAGGAAGCTACTATCTGACTTGTTTGAAGGACCAATGAACCCTACAGTGATACATTGTGATAACACCAGTTGTATTTGTTTGCCTAAGGACCTAATGTTTCCTGGGAAGACAAAGCATATAAACAAAAAGTGTCACTATATATGAGATCTAGTACAAAATGGTGTGGTACAACTATGGTATATCTCCATTGATGAGCAGGTAGCTGACATATTGATGAAAACACTTCCAAACAAGAAGCTTTTATACTTAAGGGACAAGCTTAGTTTGGTGGATTTTTCCTCCCTAAGTGAGAGGGAGAGATAGATGCAACATTCTTGTCTTCACTTGGGAAGAAGGAATGGAGTATTGGGTAACCATCTGGCATTCGATACTCTTTGAGAATGTGATAGGCAATTCAAGATAAGAGTCGTCATGGACCGATATTCTTGGAGGATTAGCTGCCCAAGATAAGAATAGTCCAATGGAAGATCATACTTTGTGAACACCTGGGTGGGGTGTGTACCTTAAGGAGATAATGATGATGGTGTATATACATCATTAGTCTCACCAATATTGTGCTCTGATCTTGTGGATAGATAGAGATGTTATTCAAGACCTTGCTATATGACAATGTTGGTTATTATGATGCTAAACAGATGGGTTACCAATCCGACTCTTCTTGTGAGATCTCTTCAGGTTGAGAAAGACCATGTACCTCTAATGAATACATCCCTAGTTAAGAGGAAGTGTTGAAAAATGTGTAACTAGGTTCGGTCTTCATTAGTATGAAATGTATTCTTGTAAATATAAAATGATGATATATAATATTATAATATATATATATATATATATATATAGATATATATATATATATATATTATATATAATATAATATATATATATATATATATATATATATATTAATTATTGAAGAATGGGTTTCATGCTCAAGTTCTTTTATTTTATAGGTCAAGCACCCATTGAGTGCTTCTAGGGTTTATCTTAGGTATAAGAATCGTTTTCATATATGGAAGACCCTATGGGCACATTATATATTGTAAAGAAAATGTATTTTGTCTTGAAAGTGTCAAAATACCTCCAAGATCAAGTCGGCCTAATGAGCTATCATGTCAACCTACATGAAGAGCAACGTCCACCCTTAAGAAGCATATATATAAGAGGAACGTGTCCTCCATTTGGATCATTATCTCACTCATATCTCATACGAAGAAGGGAGCAGCAGAAGGTTGAAGAAGGAAGTGCGAAGGACAAGGAAATTCAAAGTGTTTGGGTCTCTCTACATTCTTCTGGGAATGCAATGTTATGGTTTTTGCACTAGGGAAGTCTAAGGTTCAATTTTGGAAGCAAGAAGGCAAGAGAAGGCCTCTTAGGGTTTCCTACTATCCCTAGGATCCATATCAAGGCAAGCAAATTCAAGGGAAGAGAATTTAGAGGGAGATAGAAGCCTCCTAGACAGGAAGCAGCAGTTGTTGGGTAGAAAAATTTCGGATTTACTGGGAGATCGAAGATATTGCAACTGGAGTTCAAGGAAGACTTGATATTGGAGGATATTTGTCTGAGTCTAGGTCATGGTATTCATCAATTAAAAGATCTTAATGATAAGAAAATATTGTTTAGAAATTTTTTCGGCGAAATCACATAAAATTTCTTTTGTCGACGCGTTTCAAACCAACCAGTGTGGTTCATCGTCAAGACAAGTTGAAAAACCAATCCAACTTAGGATAATAGTAATTTAATATAACAAGAAATTGACTAGGTATTTTTATTAGGAATAAAAAGATTATTGAGGAAATTTAGATGAATTAATAAATATAAAATTGGATTTCTAATGGACCATTAGATTTTAAAAAATAAATAGAAATTATTTTAATTAATATATGATGGACCTATGATATTCATTAGTTCGCTTTTAGATGTTTATATACATTTATTAATATTCAAGTACAATTAGTTAAATTAACTAATGTATTCTTTTAGTATATAATGGTCCTAGCTTAACTAATTTCTAGAAATAATAATAATTAAATATAACAAGAATATTATCGGTTTGACTTGGGTCTTTAGGTCAAAAATTAGTCGTTGGAAATATAGCCGTTGGAGTCTCTGCACATACTATTTAACAAGCTAAGCTGGATTGGTTTTTCAACTTGTCCTGACGATGAACCACACTGGTTGGTTCGAAACGCGTCGACAAAAGAAATTTTATGTGATTTCGCCGAAAATTTTTCTAAACAATGTTATGGATCACAGAAGTCTAAATTCCCTAATAAGAAGATATTTTCAGGTTTTCCCCTCAAGAGGAGAGGTTTTGGCCCTATCTTGTAGTCTATATATTGTGTCATTGTTCTTACTATTTTGGTAGTTGTTTGATGTATTGCACATTGGAATAATAATGATCAAAGATAATAAGTAAAAAGGTAACACAAAAAGTTATCAAGTTAATAGAATTAACATATACATTGCCTTATTGAATTCTCAACAGCTTGGCCACTATCTAATAGCAATGAAACTCGACCTTTGTATTATAGCAATGGATCTCGACCTATATCAAATAGCAATGAAGCTCGACAACATGCCTCAGGGGCCTTTGTTTATCGTCAAATAGAAATGTGGCTTGAACCAATTTCGAATGGAAATGAAGCTCAGCAACAAGCCTTCGAACCTTTGTCTATCATCAAATAGTAACATGGCTCAACCCTTTTTCAAATGGAAATGGATCTCAACAACAAGCCTTATGAGCCTTTTTTATCATCAAATATCAATTTGGCTTGACCCTCTTGTAATGGAGCTCGGTAACAAGACTTACAGGCCTCTCAAATAAGAATAATAAATCGATCATGCCCAAATAATAATTAGAACTCGATCACCCAGTTACCCATAGTGAAACTCAACGTCCACTTGCAAAAGACAACGTTGACGAATTCAAACCAATACACATCACTTTGGAACTCAAAACCAGAACATAGAACTTATGTTATTACTTGCAAGAGTTTGTTGGTATTCTCGTCCATGGCATGTATATTTATATATGTAATTGGTGGATCGATGCTCATGCATCTGACCATGGATCATGCCATTAATCTAGGAATCTACACCTTAATATTTTCACCAAGCTGACCATGCCCCTGACTTTCTCCCTAGATTTTGGGCCTAATTTTTGGAATCCATATGACCATGAGCCATGCCCTGCCTTTAACATGCACATTCTTTAATGAATATGGTGATTTTTGATGTTCCCCATATTTTGGGTCCTCTAATATTACTTCTTTTCATAAGGCCATAACTTCTCATCTGGGAGGTATTTTTCAGAGTATGATATATCATTGGAAAGGTCTCAAAGATTAGTATCTAACCATACTATCCATAGGCTTATTAGAGCATCACAACTTCATCAAAGGCTCAATAACTTCAAACCTCTTTGACTTCATGTGATGAGAATGTACAAGAGATCAGACTGTCATTTTGTTTCATAGGTGACATCGTTGCTTCCTTAAGTATTCCCTTTCGACATTAATGAACTATCTAACCATACTATCCATAGGCTTATTAAGGCATCATAATTTCATAAAAGAATCAATAAATTTAAACCTCTTTGAATTCAAGAGATCAAGTTGCCATACTGCTTCATAAGTGACATTGTTGCTTCCTTAGGGATTCCCTTTGACATCAATGACAGATGTTATCATCAATGAAAACACTATGTGCAACAAGTTGTATTAAGCATAATTTCTTTCATCATTGAACCAATTAGAGTGCCCTTATCCTTCCTTTCTTTATGCTAAAGTGTCAATGAATAACATGAAAACAACTACTAATGTTACTAATTAGAAATGAAGTGTTATTCAGTGATTTGCATTTAAAAACATAAAAAACATATTGTTAACATGGTCGGACCCTATTGATTCATGGTAACCCTACCCTATCCATATAATTAGATGTATTTGTGGCACTCATCCTTGTAATTAGAATTACAATTTAAGTGTAAGACTTACATTTTGCATAGATCTGTTATGAGGGTCTTATTGTAAACTTGGCAGTATTGTTCCACATCTCATGGTAGATCTGGGCTTAGCTATTTTTCTCCTCCTTCCCCTTATAGTAAACATCCATTTGGTGTTTAAACCATAATGCATTGTTAACAAGTACTAATGTCGACTTACATGACTAAAGTCAAGGGTTTGAACCTTTAACACCTAGGAGCTACACTGCACAAGCACCCAGAACCAAACACCATGTATGAGCGCTAACCATATTGGCATATTGACTAATTGGATGCCTTTAGTACATAGTCCCTTTATATCGGGTTCATATAATAGATCTCACTTGATGATCAGATTTCCATTGTTTGACAACAACAAAATTGAAGGCTCAACCCACCAAGATATCAATGGTCAACCGATATTGAAACATCGATGTATCACCTAAACCCCAAAACTCCATTATAAGTTATGTCCCATTGAATAGAATAACAATAGACGACCAGATATCCAGCCTTAGCTTCCTATTAGTTGATGGTTGAAGGCTTGGAATATTGGCACCTCGGCTAAAATGAAATATAAAGGAAAACTTGAGAAAACGTTGAGGCCCAAGATGGAAACAAGCGAAGGATGATGTCATGATGACATCGAGTGATGATGTGGAAATGCCACTTGTATGACGTGCACCTAGATTTGGCGAATTAGTGTGCCAGGTAGGAATATGTGAGTGGCATATGGTACACATCTATATTTCCATGTGGTCAAGGACACATCATCCGAGGCCACATGTTAGGAGGTGATTTGGAGACAAATGACATGGCATGCCAATCTGGCATATCGACATATCAATATTTTCTTTAGGTTAAACCTTACAAAAATGTTGATTTTTTCATACCCTTGGTAAACAAGTCAGTATTGCCACGTGTGCAAGGAAATGTCGACATCATACATGTGTCATATGGTGATTATAGGGAAAATTTGAGGTGGAAGTCTAAGTTGACAGGCTAAGTTGGAACCAACCCTCAACCTATTAAGAGATCAAAGTTTCATTGTTACAAGAATTCCCCAAAATATCGATACCCCAATGTGTTGTATTGATATATCAGAAAATTGAACCAAGGACTATTCAGTATATTGGTAGTATGGTCATATTGGCATATCACCATATCAAGAGATTTGTTCAATTGCAAGAATCATTGATCCATCAATATCATCATATTGGCAAATTAGAGTTGTGGTATATCGGCATATTGGATGCCTAGAATATTGGAAAGATGTGATGCTTGAAAATCGTCAATATAATGGTAGTTTGATATGACAAATGGGCAGCAAACATGGACCCAAGTGAGGTGTTGCATGGCCAAGGATTGCCATGTGTCATGCCTAGTGGCTTGTACGAATGCTAATGTGGCCCTAAAAGGGGGTACAACTTTAAATAGGCATATCTTTGTGCTTGAAGCTCATAATTAAATGAAAATTATATCATTGGAAAGCTCTTGATGAGTTGAAGACAATGGTATTATTATATTTGAGATTTAAGATAATAGAAGGAAGAGTATTTAGACTATCCGTTTGTAGAATGAACCTTTAGTATTAGTCTAGTTACAACCCACATCCTTAATTAAGTTTAAGGGGTTAAGCATTCTTTGTAAGATATAGGTTAAGTTGCTAGCAAATATAAGAGAGTAATTTATTAGTCCTTCTTAGCCTTATAAGTTATACCCTTATTTCAATGTTGCATAACAATAATAAGGTTAGAATTAGTAATAAATTAGGGTTAAAACAACGTCCAACCATTAATGAGACAAGTGATTAATTTAACCATGATAACATATTTACCATATAGATAGCAACCCCTAAGTAGCTCATCTACTTATATCCTTGAAAACTGAAATGATTATTTTTCATTGTTACTAACCCAAAGGGGAATTGTCATCCTTAAAGATGACCCCTAAATAGCGCGTAGGTCAAGTGCATACGAATGTGGGTAGGTACGCATACCTATGCTTGATATTCAATTAAATATATACATATGTATGTGGGATTAGAAAAACCTTGATGACAGGATTAATCATCACGTATTCAGAACTTTATCCTTGAGTTCCTAGATGTAGTCCACTTAGAGATAAGTCTCCAAATTCACCAACCAACTGATACTTCATAAGGTAATTCAAACTTCTTATATTTCATATCTTTGATAATGTGAATGGCACCAACACTCAAACTCTCTTTCAATTGTGGTCCCTATGCACTTGGACATGTGTTTTAATTTGAAACTTCAAAAAATTTAAAATATTTTTTTATCAAAGACAATCTATTGAATAAAATATTAAAGTGCTTTCATCAATGAACATGAAGAAAAACATTCCATCAATTAACATGAAGCACATTGATACCATTATACCACATTGAGATCATTCATAGGTTAATAATGTGATGGAAATTCCACTCAAGGAAGACAATCCTCTCCTCTTCTAGGCTAGTTTATCACATACATGTACAACATGTCCTCTAATCCTTATATTTACCTCTTTATTTGACAATAGTCTGAGAATCATACACAATACCAAAGCTCAAGTTATTAAACAACTCCTATAATAATTTTTTACAAAATTTTGGATCCCTCTCTAACACAATGAATTTTGGAACTCTATGCAATCTAACCACCACTTTGATAAAAATATGAATAATAATTCATGCATTATGAGTATCTTTTATTAGAATGAAGTGATCTACTTTAGTCAATAATCTACTACCATGAAGATGGACTCAAAGGGTATAACTTCCCCAATGGATGTTGATCTTTAATTTTCATCCTCTAACAATCGAAACATCTTGCCACATAATCTATCATGTCTTCTTTAAGACCTGACCAAAAATATTTCTTCTCCTACGCACACAAATCCTTTAATACACAAGATGACCATTATAAGGAGAATTGTGTATCTCATTAATGACCAACTTAATAAGAGATACAATCTCCCCATAATAAAACTCCATATATACAAGTGATATATCTTGTACTTCTTAGCATCATTTTCCTTCCAACTTTCCTTGGTCAATAAACCCCTACACACCTCTTTATATAAACTTTTCTCCACAAATGTTGTTTAATTAGCACTCTCATATCTAATTAGGTTTATGAAATCACAACCCATGCTTTCTTGCAGCACTATATTCTGTTTTCCTCTAAGTTGAATCTTAGGTGTGTGTATTTCATAATAAGGTTTTCATAATTTAATTTAATTATCAGTAATTATTAGGTGGATGGTAGAGATTTGACCTCCAAAGAATATGCCATAAATATTCAAAGCAATATTAGCAAATGAAGGGTTAAATTTATCTCCAAGTTAGTTATGCTCTTTTAATTGATTTATCTCAAATTAATTTATTAAAGAAAATGTCATATCAATACATGTCATATTGGGGATGTGGTATGAATGAGCCATGGTATTGGCCCATGGTATTTTAACAAAATTTATTTGGGGATAAATCTCCATGGTAAAGTCGGGATGAATCTCTATGGCTAAAATATTATTTAACTCATACGCTAGCACAATCATATAAATTAAATAGTGAGTAAACAA
The DNA here is from genome assembly GCA_000404065.3 of Pinus taeda. Taxonomy (NCBI): domain Eukaryota; kingdom Viridiplantae; phylum Streptophyta; class Pinopsida; order Pinales; family Pinaceae; genus Pinus; species Pinus taeda. The sequence goes on from APFE031250414.1 coordinate 23,482, forward strand.
TGATAGGGATCAATCTATTATAAACATAAAAACACTTATCACATTATACATCTCAAATTATCCACATTTAATTAAAATAAATAAATAAAATCATTAAAATTAACTAAATTATAACATTATTTTATATTATTATTATTAATAAATAAAATAAATTAATATATCAAATTTTGATAAATAAAATGTAATATCTTTAAAACGATATACCCAAATTTTCAGATATGTATATAGTTTTACATTCCATCAATGTTGAATTTTCAAATACTTCAAACTGTCATTATCAAATGATAAAATATCCATAAAGATGGTCTTTAAAATTTAATTGATTGGAAAATATATATATCCAGAGTCTTTTATAAATAGCAAACTTTTAAATGTATACGAAAATATAAGTATCCAAAGTCTTAAAAATGGAAAACTTTTAAATGGATCCATAATATCTTTAATGTTAAATTTTTAAATTAAAATTATAAACATTAATAAGTATAAATATGAACTGTTCCCATATTGTCTGACATGCTTCTCCTTATGTAAATCTAGGAGGCTATTCTCTGGCCTACCATCCTTTCCCTCGCCTGTATATAGGTAGCCTTTCCCTCCCCTAAGCTATTGCTTGACTGTATAAAGTAAGGTGCCTCCTGTGGACCCCTAGAGCTCTAAGTAATTTATAAATCTAATGATCGTATATTGTTATATAATAATAGTTTGTTTGGTTAAAGAATATATCTAATTGCCAAAGTTGGTTCAATAGGTCAATTTTTTTTTAATAGATATTGATATTTTTATTTTGTGTATGTATATAGAAGTTAAGTTTTTTGAGAGGTTATTTTTGTTAGTTTATTATTAAAAAAATTATTTTAAAGATAGAATAATTTATTGTTTATTAGGGTTTAATATAGTGTATAAGTTATCATTTTAGAAATTTTATTAGAGATAGAATAATTTATTGTCTATCAGTGTTTAAGAGTCTCAAAGTTAATATCTAATTTCTTATTAGTGTCCAACATAGTTTCAAAGTTAACATCAATAAACTAGAGTAGATGAAAGTTGTCCCATAACTAGGTGAGTTAGTTGCTATTTTATAGTATGAAAGTCGTGTGCCAAAAAGAGTGCAGTGATCCCATTTCTTGGAAAAAAAACATCCAAGAAAGTAGTGACAATAGAGATAGTAAACATTGAATTATTTAACATCATAACAGAACTTTAGCAAAAAGGAAATTGAACATCATGCAGATTGAAAAGTCTCTGAGTCAATAGAATGACCAACATTCTTGTAGGAGGGCAGCATTGATGGGTCTAGAGGCATGCCCAATTCAAGACATTTAAGTCGTCCTTCCATGTCGATGAGAAGTTTCTTCAACTCATCAAACCTTTCCGGAATATTATCCCTGGACTCATGCCTATCAACCAACACTTTCCACATGAGAAGCTTGACATGTCAGCGTAAATCAACTATGTATAGATATGGTTTTGGCTTCCCTCAGTGTTGCTCATATCAAGCATCCAGGATGTCAATCCATCCAGCAATTATGAGTCCAAGATGGTAAGCCTTTCTTGTCAAGCCTCCACCTTAACCTCATAGATTTCCACTTGAATTTCTAGGGGCATATGAGTTTGATAGTTGCATGTTGAAGCCTTAACCATGAAGCAAGCCCTGGAAACACCAACTTTTCTCCATCCTCCTCCATCACACCTACTTCATGCTCATTGGTGAGTCATTGCAGTTAAGAGGAAGAAATAGTTATGCGAGGCGGGCACAAGCGAAGACCAACGACCACAGGACATCCAGGCCAAAGAACATGCCAAATCCCTCCTATCAAGTGCAAGTCGAACTAGAAAACATCGTAGGGTACTCCTCCCCACATTCCAATGCAAGTGAAGGCGAGAGGAAGGCCTAAGGGAGGCTCCCTCGCATCGATCCTAACATGGAGAATTTAATGCCCAAGGTCATGATACCCTAGGGAAACAATCAAAGAAGAGTTTCCAAAACTGAAATGGCAAGCATGTCAAGGAGAAGGGTTATGGAAAATCCTACTCCCAACCTAGAGATGCCCATCACATGTTTGAAATTAGTGTTGAATGTCATGCAAGGTGGCAAATTGAAGGTTTGAGGCAAGTATTTAATGTTTAACATGAGATAGTGCATGTTGGAGGCAACTATGGCCTAAAGCTAAGACACGTCATCCAACAGCCAACTCACCCTGCTCTCTCTCTCTCTCTCTCTCTCTCTCTCTCTCTCTCTCTATATATAATATATATATATTATATATAAATCCAAATCCTTAAAATAATAATATTTAAATCATAATATATATTCATTTATATCTTTATTTAATTTTCAAGATAATAAAATTTCATTATTATACAAATGGTTGGATAGTATAGTTGTCAATATTATAGGTGCAATTTAACTATTAAATGCTTTTATCTTTTTCTTCATAAATATCCAATATAATTTTGGGTCAAATTGTGATTTTTTTGTTATTTAAAATGCATAAATAAATTCAACACCACTAAAACCTCCTAAAATATTCAGATTATATAAATTACTCAATTTAAACTTGAGATTCTAAAAATTCCCCACTAAATTAAAAAACAAACAAACAAAACAAAACAAAAACCAAAAACATCTTAACAATTAAACTACTCTCCAAAAATATTTATTATATAAGATTTGTATAAAAAATTAATATAACATTAAAAATCATTAAAATTAAATTTTTTAATACATAAAGTATTTCAATTTTAAATATTTTTAATATCATTTTTTTTTTAAATTATAAACTATTCTCACCAAAAATTTGCTTTCGAATTAGATTATATACACAAATAATTTAGAGATACCTCTTATAGGTTACACTCGCTTTATCTATCTCATTGAAAATTTAGAATTTGAATTAAAATTTTAGAATTTGGATTAAAATTTTAGAATTTTGCTTTTAAATATTTGTGATACGTTATTTGCTCATTCAATCAAGTTATATATATAAATTTATTTTTATAATGGCGGTTTTGAATATATAGTTTTGGTAGTTCATGAAGTATATATATAAATTTATTTTTATAATGGCGGTTTTGAGTATATAGTTTTGGTAGTTCATGAAGTTTATAGATTATAGAGGTTTTTTTTGGGTATATGGTTTTTGTAGTTCATGGTATTAAAGTTTATGGATTACATATAATGTGATAGAGGATTTTAAAAATCATGGAGATTTTACATTGTAATATATTTGAGTTGTGCTAAGAGCTCATTTAGCCAGGCCAAAATGTTGGCTAGCTTAACTATTTGAGAAATAGTAGATATATTATTTGCATAAATTATGGTGCTCATGTGTTGTTAATTATTTATGTATTATTATTGGTTTATTTATCACTGGTTTTTATTAACAAATAATATTGTGGCCTATATAAAGAAGTGAGTTACATATGCCTTCACATTCTATGTTGAGGCTAAAGCTAACATAAAACTAACATAGAGAAACCCAATTGAGATTTGACCCACATACATGAAAATTTCCTGAGAGAAAATAGAAAACCACGTTCATGAAGATTTCCTGAGAAGATATAAAGGCCCAATGCAAAGGTGAGCTCTGGTGAAGAGAGCACCCAGTGCGAGTGATGAAAGCACTTGGTGTGAGCATGCATGCAGACGTGAGCGAATGATGAAATAAGTGCTAGCAATTACAAAATTACTTTGAAGATGGAATTTGTAAATTACATTATGGTTTTGTACGTAATTGTGAGAGAATAATGAAATAAGTGCCAGCTATTACAAAATTACTTTGAAGATGGAATTTTTAAATTACATTACAGTTTTGGTGACCCACGGTATTAGAGCTTATAGATTACATGTGATGAAGCCTTTAAAAGGCTAGAAAATTCTCATGATAATATGCTTAAATTGAACTGAGAATTCGCTTTGCTAGACCAAAATATTAACAAATTTGGTTACTCTACTTTTAAGTCAAAATATAGCTATTCTGAAACTATAAAAATTAATAAATCTATTATTCACAACCTGTTTCCTATAGTGGTTCCGAAACCGTGAAAAATAATAAATCTATTATTCACAACCAGTTTCTTATAAGAAAGTTTCCAGCTGCTCTGCTTTTTAAGTCAAAGCATATATATTTTTAAACCATAAGAAATATTAAATTTATTATTCACAATTAGTTTGCTATAAAAATTTCCTGATGTATTATTTTATGTATCATTATTAATTTATTTTATGTATGATTTTTTTATTGCTCAGCTATCATAATTACATTTTCATAGTTTTTTTTTTATGGTTCAGCTATCATAATTACATTTTCATAGTCTGGGTTACCTTATTAATATCAGCAAAAAGAAAACATATATTTATAATTTTATAATAAGTGAATTGATAAAGCGTTTTAAATTTAATATATTTTAGTAATAATATCTTAAATCTAATATAGAAGTAACTTCAAATTTAGATCAAACGAAATGAACCCTGGAAAAGATTAAACAAAATGAAAATGATGTTGTAGCCTGACTGCAAATTTGCAAGAGTGAATGAAAGCATCTTCCATCAAATAGGTATCTCCAATTCTAATCACAAAGCGAGATGGATGAGGTGTTAAGGCTGCTTCATCCTGCATAATAAAAAAATTAAATATATTTCCATAATCATAGAAGGTGAAACTTAGTTGAATAATCATAACGAGGGTATAATTTAGTAATTTACAGTAAATGTTAAAGTACTTGATCTATTTTTGTTGTTTTTTTTGTAGGCTGGGGCGGGACTTTCCGATTTACATGTCCATTAAGTACACCTCAATGGGGGAAGGGTAGCCCAAGATTTGAACCCAAAACTTCCGGTTCCGTGAGACTTCATTTCAACAGCCATTGCCGCTTGAGCTACCCCATATGGACAGATTTATTTTTGTTGTTATTTAAGCATATTGATTGATTTGTTTTTTCTATCTTAGTCTTGAAGACGAATTTCATTGGTAAATTCCAAAAATTGACCATAAAATTATTCGATATAATTAATCTGAAAGATAATCTCAAACACATACTAAAATACTTTTATCCATTTAACAATGATCAAAAAAAATGATAAGATAGAATAACTTAATCAAACTTTAACAGAGGACAAAAAAGAAAGGTCAATGAAACTGACAGAAACAAACCGTGATATTAATCTGTGAGGATGCCCTAAGCTAACAGGGATGCATAAAGCAAAATATAACATGATCAAACAAAACACTGAATAAATGTTATATCCAAAACAAAAAAAGAGGATAGAGTGCAAGAGTGTATGAATGTATTGACTCTTGAGCAGAATGAGCAAAAGGAGAAAGACATGAAGTAGCCAGATCCAAGTTCAGTGCAAAGCAGATTCAATAGTTTCAATTTAACTCATAAGACAATCCTCCAATTGAACTTATTCCAATTTTGTAGAACTAAATACTTAGGATCTCAAGGCAGAAAGTTTAAACTATGTTATCCATAAATTAAAAGGCCTGCAAATCATATAGGACACATGTAGATCATTTCCTGTCAGATTCTAATTATCTGGCTGCAAATCATATAGGACACATGTAGATCATTTCCTGTCAGATTCTAATTATCTGGCTGTCAAGAGCAAACCTTAGACTTCAACAACACACCTTTCTTGTGCATAATATTGATCCTATATAGATTGAGAGCATTGAAAAAGATAGTTTTTTTAACAAACTGATCACTGGAACATGACATTATAAATATATATGTTAGTTAACTGCATAAGAATAGAGATATCATAAAATTATTTGCTAAAGATACTAAGAAATTGGTCACCAATTTTTCAAGGCATGCTTACAGGAAAAGTTGCAGCGTCCTGAGATTATTTACCGACAGCATCTGAACCTCATAGCTATGGTGGGGCAACCAGGGAACCCAAATCTTGAAAGCAATCTCATATCAAATCTGAAAAAAAAATCAAAATCTGTAAATCAAGCAATTAATGGTTTACAGATAAAATATAATTCCCCTGACTAACAGTAAAATTGAAGTGATATATTTAAATAAAATATAATTCCCCTGACTAACAGTAAAATTGAAGTGATATATTTAAATAGTTAGCAAGAGGAAAACTTCAAACCATGAAATATTACCTCAGCCATTACCGTCATCCCTCAATCACTGAGATTACAAATCAATGCTTATGGAAAGATTGTAGTAAAGTCTGTGAAAAAAAGAAGCACAGCATCTATTTGCTTTTACAAAGTACTTGCTTAGTCTCTTTCATCACCCTCCCAGTTGTCCTTTTCTTTGGGCCCTGTTGGCCCTTCCTCACCTCCAAGCTCATATGGCATTCTATCAAGAATCTCTTCCACAGCATGCCTCAGTTTAGAGGGAAGATATTTCAGTATCTTACGTATCTCTGCTTCCGAGTTATACACAATCGTAGGACCCCATTCCCTCATATACTGCAACCAGCATGGCTCCGAGGGAATGTCATGTGATGGGAGTGATTGCATATACTCTGCTGCAACTATTTGATATTTTTTGCTTGTATCAAGCGCATATTTGCTTTGGGCTGCATCATTCCTTATACCCACTCCACGTTTACTGTCACCCTGAAGAAAATCTCCTGGATGAGGAAAGCTTGCATGCCCACTTTTTGAAGAATAGACTATTGCCTTATTGCCTTCCATGTATTCCAAATCTGAGGCACAGACCCATTCACCTCCACTGTGCTGTGAGAAATAAATTTTCCATAATTCACCAGTGAAGTTACTTATCCGTAAAGTAAAGTGCTCCCAATCACAAACATGCTGTCCAATTCTTCCAAGTGGTAGATCGAAAATCCCAACCTTGGCAGTGACTGGACCATTGAAGGGACAAAAAACCCACATTGCAATGTCTGTGAATGTTCCTCCTAGAATGGGCTTAACATGAACATATACCTCTGCACTTTCCAGATTTCCCCTTTTAACTTCATCTGCACGGCCATCATCTGGCAAATCCAACCAATACATTCCGTCATTCGACCCACCTTTGGGTAGATTTGAACCATCGCTGGCAATGTGTTCAGTAGTTTGGGTATCTGTTTTGTATAACAATGCACCGTTTTCAAAGAACCAGCTCACTGATGAAGGAAGGTAAACCTCGTCTGGATGGAAGAAAACTGTTGGGCCATAATGTTTCACCAATGCATGAACCTGATCGAGATTTGGCATTGCACTCAGATCATAATTTACATTCTTCAAGCAAAAAACAGGAAGAGTGTTGTCTGCATTCAAAGAATTGTTACAGTAGCAAGTACCCACGCACACCCCTTGGGCTAGCATTCCACGCTCAGTCGGTCTCATATCCCAGGCACTGAAAGGGAATTTGGGAGAGGTTGTACCCGTACTCCAAATGACATCGCTGGTTTCACATGTTTCTGTAAGATCTGCCCTAACACACCTCACCTCCTCAACAGAGGGTTTGCCTTGTGTATTGGTAAAAACAAAGCCCAAGGCCCTGTAACCCCCAGGGGGATAAGGCAACCAAATGTAACCATATTCACCCTGGCTCCCAGGCCAGGATTCACTACTCCAAACCAAAGTATAATTCAGTGGTTTAGCAAGAGCTGGACGCTGTCCTGTTTTACAAGTCCTTTCACAGTCTCGCGAAAATAACAAAGGAGCTGTAGGGGCTTCCAATGCATTGCTGGAATGTTTATATTGAGATGACAATTTTGCAGAAACATTAGTGTCCTTGGCCACAAGAACCCATCGTTGCAGAGGCAAACAGTTAGGGTGTACAATATGGCCTAGGCTGACAAAGCCTGCCGATAAGTTAGTAGGCTTATAGAAAGTGGATCCCTGATCATACTGCTCTCCATCATAGCAACTCCATACCTTTTCAAATGTGGATACTTGAGCAACTTCAATCTCCCCCAAATAAATACTGCCCTTTGCAAATCCCGTGCCTACAAAATCAAGGCATTGTATGTGGTTATTGCAAAAATGAAAATACATTCCAATTTGGAATAGGGTTTTATCAGAAGACATAGATTTATGCACAGCTACGAAGGCTAGTAGGTTTCTGAAAAATCAGTTGGAAGATAGACCATGAAGCTTAAATTGAACAAATGTGCTCTCCTTTCGGAAACACTGCAGATGTAAAAGCAAAATTTGAAAGCACTAGAATTTGAAAAAGGGTCTTTCTGTAAAGATAGATTTTTACTAACACAATGTACTTTCCTTCCTGATTTTTATTACTAGAATGTACTTTCCTTCCTGAAACGTTGTAGATATCCAAGAAAGACTTCAAAGGCATTAGAGTTTGAAAGTGGGTCTTCCTGTGGAGATAGACTTTACTAACAAAAAATGCAAGATTACAATATTGCAGTTACAAATCCGCTTAAAAGCCATCACCAGAACAGAGAGAGTGCATACTGTAATGTATCAACCAAAAAGACCGGATTAAACTATACCCTCGGAATATCACAAACAAACTCCCTCAAAGAATTTGAAAAATGGATTTTGAAGCACAAATTTCAAATGGATTTATCAAGGACCAATTGCAGATGTTCTGAAGAGACAAATTGCAGAACATCAGAACCAGTAAATAGCTTCATGAAGGATAAATTGTAGATCGTCTTCTGAAGCACATAAAAACGTTCCCAATTCACTATTTATACTAAATGTAATGTTGATAATGAAAACTCTACACTGTCTTCACAAGAAGACATTATCTTCCATGAAAGTGATGAACATCTGAATTTTGTTTTTCTAGTTCTGATTCAACCAAGACAACACCCACAAGCAAATTTTACAGAAGAGAGTCCTTTCAGAAGCTCCAATTGAACCCAGATATGAACATAATTCATGAAACCCATCAAAGCTAGAAACACATTGCAGTATTTTCACTTACCGGGAGGCCATGCTGGGAGAGTAGCAGGTAGCAGGAACGGCTTGGGGCACTCAGGCAGGGACAATCCCCTCTTCCAATCAGCAATAATCCTCAACCAACACGAGCAACTCCATTCGAACATTCTTCCCGAAATTTCCTCAATCTAAAATTCAACAAGACTCTAAAATTATTTCTAATCCTTGCCCAGACTCTCTAAATGAGTTTTTACTCATAGCGCCATAGTTTTCTGCAAGGAATTAAAGTCCTGAGCAGAACCCATTTCTCTGATTATCAGTAGAAGATCAGTGGCCTCCTTTGGTAGCAGAAAACCCCACATTTCTGACAAAGAATTAAGGACCTATGGTCTCCGCAGAATTATCACAGGATCAACAGAAAGGAATAAGTGCCAAATGAGACTGGCAGGTAAAGTCACGAGAACAAATTAACAATGGCAGTTGTTGCAGGATCGGTAGGCAGTCATCCCATTGACTGGAATGCTACAACTCCTACTTTTCATGACAGTGATACTTTCCATGACGCTCCTCTCCTTGTCGTGTCATTTAGATATTTCCTGTTTGGTGTCAAATTTTACACTTCACCGTTGTGGTTCTCGTTGAAGGCAAGTCAATGGATTGGGTGCGGTATTTACTACTCCGAAGCATTTATAGTTTTGAAGGACACTCCTTTGCGAGTTGGGCTCGGTGGTAAGTAAACTAGTCCTATCAATAAAGACAAATTGAGTTTTCAGAGCTCTGAGAATTCTGGGTTTAAATTTACTGGCATCTCTGCTAAAAGCACTCGTAGTGTCAAAATTCCAGGGAACCCAATCCAATCACCAAGTCAAAAGGAAAAAGAAACAGGAAAATATCCCATCATGTATATTAAAAAATACTCTCCTAAGAAAAACAGTATCATATATAAAGCAAACTATATAAATGATCAAATACTTTATATGTACAGAAAACTTCATAAAACCTCCAGCAGTATAGGTCAATATCAGAATACCCCATTTTCAATTGAAAAGGCAAAACGCAAATCATGTCAGAGGCCACTTTGTCCAACTTGCTTTACAAGTGCCTTATTGGTTAGGTAAACTTGCAGGGACCGCATGAAAATGAGCTTATTGGTTAATTTTAAGTGAGAGTTCTCCGCGAGTTGACAAGACTTCAAGTGAGTATTTGAAGCAATCTATATCGATGCACGCCACTTGTCTCTTTACAATGCAATCCAAGGAGGATATAATAACTTTAAGTGCATTACAAGGTTGGTTCTTTCGTTTTTTTGTCCAGGAATAAGGGAAAAAAAAAACATATTGTTAAGATATTATTTATTTTTTTATAAAGATAAGGAACTGTTATTTTATAGATATGATTGATTGGATTTTTTATATTAAAAATTCTATTGTGAGTGTTTCAATGTGGGATTTGTGCAGATATATTAGAGAAATTTAATAACAAAGATTTATACTTGGTAAAGAATATGGTCAGCATCACTTATATTTTATTTGTTTATTTTATTGGACTAAGACACAGACTCACACCTACCCATTTAAGTGGACTCTTTTTCTTGATAATATGATCAATTTAGTCTACATTTTTGTTGTAGTCTTTTATAATCACAATGGTGTAATTAATGGTTAATATATGGCAATATATTTTTCTTAGTCATGTGTTAATTTGGACATAATATAGTTAGAGAGTTGGAAATATACCATTTTTAAAAAAGCTCACATTATTCAAGGTTTAGTTCTCATTTATATATGTCTAATGGGCTTAATGGTTTATAGATATATCGTGCTATATATGTCTAATGGACCTAATGGTCAAGAATATTTACTTCCTTGTAAGAGGTGACAAGTTCAAATCTAAAGGGAGGTAGAGCATGAACACCTTTGTACAAAGCCTCTTGTCTTCCATGTTATTTAATCTCTTCTTATAAATTAGATACATAGTCATGCTCTAAATGGGGGAAAGGATTGCATAGATGAGGAGGACAAGATAGGATGTATTTCCTTAATTTTGAGATTAAAAGCCATAAATTGCTTTTGGATCCACTCTATCTTCCTCAAAAGATTTCTGGAGCTACTGCATCTCCATACTTCACATCCATATAATATCATAAGAGTAACAAGAGTCTCAAAGAGGAGCTTTTTTAATCTCATATCCAAAGATCTATTTATTTACAGTTGTTTCCAAGTCCATAATAAGCTTTCCACCCTCCATTAATCATTTTCCCAATGTTATAATTGTAGTTGAGCTTGTGATGAATATTGATTCCAAGATATTTGTATAAAGGAATTTCCTCCAAGTTGTTGGTGTCATATGATAATAATGATAATTAACATCCACTAAGACTAAAATTGTCTATCAAACCTCAAATAATAATAACCATCTATTTTTAAGGTCATGGCCAAACCAGACACCAAATTGCAGTATGAAACTCTCGTATTTGTAGGATTGTTGATGTTCATACTCTACTTCCCTTTAGATTTGAAAATGTGGCTTCCTTGGAGGAAACATATGCTCTTAACCATTAGGCCCATAATACAAAAGTATGATATGTGATATTTTTTAATTTAATTATCATGACTTTCATATTATCGATGTTATTAGTCATATCCATCTTGGAAAAAAAATATCGGAGGATTCTTAGTTGCTTCCCAAGATCAAAAAGACTCCTTGCCAAAAGAACAATATCATTAATATAAAGAAGAAGACTAATGACTATACCAATGAGACTTGAGCCAACACAACCTACTTCTTCTGAACACTCTTCTAACTTATTAATGTATATGACAAAAAGGGCGGGGGATGGTTGACACCCTTGCTTGACTCTAAATTGCAGTTAATTTCTTCCAACCAACCCTAAATGATCCTAAACATGGAATAACTTTCTCATACAACCTTGTCATACTAGTACTCAACTCAAAAGGAGTCCTTATCTCTTCTAACATATTCCAAAGGTTTATCTTTAGAAAGGTGGCAAAAGCTTTTCTAAAGTCAACAAAACAACATAAGAGACTGGCATTTTTATTGCAACATTTCTTCCCAATGATCCTAAGAGTAACAAGGTGTTCCAAAGTTGAATGATATTTCCTAAACCTCACTTTTCCTTTAACCTTTTTTCATGTATTTCTACCAAAAGTAATCCTTTTTTTGCAAAATAATTAAGTACAACTTGTCTAAAATTGGGTTAATCATAATAGTCCTATAATTAAAAGAATGCTTTTATTCTCACTTTTATATATATATATATATATAGATAGATAGATAGATAGATAGATAGATAGATATAATTTC